>BQNB010077409.1:2047-27672 GCA_026074375.1 Tanacetum coccineum | reverse complement strand
TATCACCCCTAAGCAAATGGACAGGTAGAAGTAACAAACAGAGAAATTATCAAAGGAATGGAGCGAAGATTGGGAAAATCACACCAAGCACGGGTCGATGAGTTACCGCAAGTTCTATTGGCACACCGAACAACGCCTAAGTCCAGCAATGGAGAAACCCCCTTTAGCCTAGTCTATGGCTCGGAAGTCGTCGTCCCAATAGAAATAAGTGTGGAAACAAAGCAAGTTCAAGACTTTGATCCCAAAGAAAATAAAAAAAAGGTGACAAGAAGACCTGGACATTCTTGAAGAAATGAGGGAAATGGCCTCAATAAAAGAAGCCCATTACAAACAGAAGCTGGAAGGCTACTATAACAAGAATGTTAAGCCATCCACGTTCAACCCAGGCACACATGTGCTCCGATTAAACAGCGCTAGCAAGGCAAAGTATCAAGGAAAAATAGGACCAACATGGGAAGGACCTTACATGATAAGGAAAGCCTACAGAGACGGAGCTTACAAGTTAGAAACGTTATCTGGTGAAGCAATTGACCGAACATGGAACGGAACAAACTTACGTAAGTTCTATGTCTAAGAACCACTATTCCTTCTTTATTTTAAAGTCCTTCAATAGATTCACTTGTTAAATCCTCATTACAGTGTAGCAAACTAAGTGTTCATAATTGAAATGATGTAAATCTTTCTACACTATCAATGAAAATAGATTTGGTTAAAGACCTCACATTTTTGGAAAAAGGCCACACATGAGCCTTACGTTCCTTGTAAAACGTTTGAAGGGGTGACGAAGGGCCACGCATGAGCCCTTCCAAAAATAATCACCTAAATTCACGTTATCAAGAAGATGCAAAACGTTCGAAGGGGTGACGAAGGGCCATGCATGAGCCCTTTGAAAAATAATCACCTAAATTCACGTTATCAAGAGAATGTAAAATGTTCGAAGGGGTGATGAAGGGCCACGCATGAGCCCATCGAAAAATAATCACCTAAATTCATGTTATCAAGAGGATGAAAAACGTTCGAAGGGGTGACGAAGGGCCACGCCTGAGCCCTTAAAAAAATCACCAAAATTCACGTTATTAAGAAAATGTAAAATGTTTGAAGGGGCGACAAAGGGCCACGCATAAGCCCTTTAAAAAATAATCACCTAAATTCACGTTATCAAGAAGATGCAAAACGTTCGAAAGGGTGACGAAGGGCCAAGCATGAGCCCTTTGAAAAATCTACTAGTGCATATTAGTACTGCTCAAAGACTTAGAAGAAAAATGCTAAGTAGTTACTACTACCAATACAAAAGTTACTACTGTTAGTATAAAGTTAATGCTACTGAAGGAGTTAATGCTGCTAGTAAAGAATTTTAGTACTAGCTGAGGTTAGTTAGTACTGCATATTTATTTATATGATTATTGTGTAAAAGATTATGTATGAACTTATTTTATATTAAGATATTGATATTTTTAGGAAAGTATTGTAAGCCATTTAGGACTCCTTGGTGTATAAAAGGAGGTCCTAGGGCATAGAGATTGATACACCAAAAACACCAAGATGCACCATACCAATATGAGTCATTCATAGAATTGTCATAGTTTCAAGGTCTTTGTAACCCTAATACATTAAGAGTATTCGTAATTAATAATAAAAATGGAGCTATTGTTTGTTAAATTATATGTTAAAAAATATCCTGATTTCATGCACGTTCTTCATAATATTAAAGATTAAGATTCCACTTAAGTCCTTTTTAATCCATTCAAACAAAGTTTCTACCTATAGTTAAGTAGCTTTATCTAATAAAACTACTCCTTATACAAGAATAAAGGAATTCAATCTAGTTGAAGTGGATCCAACAAGTGGTATTAGAGCTTGTTGCTTTAAGAAACTTTGCTAGAAGATATGGATCAAGATTCTGCACACATGGTTGCTACATCTAAAATTCCCATCATCAAACCTGGTGAGTTTGAGTGGATGGGGATTGAACAATACATCCAGATGATAGACGATGCACTGTGGGAAGTCAAAGAGAAATGGAGCAAAGACCTTTCCTAAAAAAACAGAGTTATTGAAGTGGTTTGAAAAAGTAATTCCTATTACATCTGCTAAAGAAATAAAAAGGCTCAGAGAAGATTAGAAGTGAAGGCTAGAAGTACTTTAATGATGGGCATTCCTAATGAACATCAGTTAAAGTTTAACTCTATAAAGGATGCTAAGCTGTTGCTGGAAGCTGTAGAAAAGAGATTTGGTGGGAATGCAGCTACTAAGAAGACTCAAAGAAATCTCTTAAAGCAGCAATATGAAAACTTCACTGCTCCAAGCTCAGAGATGCTTGATCAAACCTTTGATAGGCTTCAAAAGCTTGTGAGTCAGTTGGAGCTTTTAGATGAAAAGCTTTCACAAGAAGATGTTAATCAAAAGTTATTAAGAAGCTTGTCACCTGAGTGGAACACACATGCTATTGTGTGGAGGAATAAAGCTGAGTTAGAAACAATGAGCATGGATGATCTCTATAACAACTTCAAGTGGTATGAACCTAGAAGTCAAAGGGATGTCTACTTAAGTTTAAGTACACAGAACATGGCTTTTGTGTCCTTTTCAAATAACAACACTAGCAGCTCTAATGAAGTAGTTAATGCTGCTTATGAAGTTACTATTGCTAGTACTCAAGTTAATGCTACTAACTCTACAAATATTGATTACTTGAGTTATGATGTTATTTGTTCATTCATTGCTAGTCAACCATATAGTCCCCAACTTGCACATGAGGACTTGCAACAAATCCATCCTGATGACATAGAAGAGATGGATTTGAGATGGCAAATGGCTATGTTGACTATGAGGGCTAGAAGGTTTTTGAAGAATACAGGAAGAAAGCTTACTGTTAATGGCAATGAGACTATTGGTTTTGATAAGTCCAAATGGATGAGCTACAAATGGCCTCATGAGGGATACAATTTTGCTAGTGTGTAAGCTCTAAAGAAATCAAGACCAACAAGATCAAGGAAAGCTCAAAAGGAGTGGTGCATGTGGAAACGATCTATTCTACAGCTGCTTTGTGTCATGATGATGGCCTTGGTGGATGACTGAGTGATCAGAGCAGAGGAAGGGCTAATTAATGCACTTCATAGGCTTACTAATCTTCAATTTCTGACTCAGAGGGTATCCAATGATTCAAATTGTTTAAAATCTTGTATGAAACTGTTAAATTACTTTAAATCTCAAAATGATTAAACTATTAAGGATTTAGAGAAATCTAGTTTTTAATAGGTTAGGTTGTAAAAAGGTTTAGAATCAGTGGAAGAAAAACTTGAATTTTATAAAAAGAATGAGTCTGATTATGTAGAAAAAATTAATGGCTTAAAATAGGATATTCAAGTAGGTGAAATAACTATTAGATAGCTTAGGAAGAATCTTGAAAAAATTCAAAAAGAAAAAGATAGCATTCAATTTAATGTAGATAAATTTGAAAATGCATCTAAAAGTTTAAACAAGCTCATAGAGTGTTAGATTGTTGATAAATTGGCAAATAAATTAGGAAGAATGATGATGCCCCAATTATTAAAGAATGGGTGTCAGATGATGAGGAAGAAAATATGTCTGAAACTAAAATTGAGAAAAAAATAGTTAAGCCTAGTATTGCTAGGATAGAGTTTATCAAACCTAAGCAACAAGAGAAAACTACTAGGAAAAATGTTAAACAAGTTAAGAAACATAGGCAAAACACTCACAATCCAAGAGGCAATCAAAAAAATTGGAACAATATGATGTCTCAAAAACTAGGAAGCAATTTTGAGATGTTTAATAATGCCTATTATGTGTGTGGATGCTTTGATCATCTGCAAGTTAATTGCAATTACCATCAAAAACTGTTTCAAAATCAAAGGATGGTAAAACCTGTTTGGAACAATACTCAAAGGGTGAATCATCAAAACTTTGCTAAAAAGACTCACCCTTTTGCTAAAAAGAACTTAGTTCCAAGAGTAGTACTAATGAAGTCTGGTTTAGTATCAGTTAATACTCGCTTTAACAAATTTAATACTGATCACGGAAAACGAACGAAACAACAAAAACAACATTGAATATTGCTAGACCAAGTCATATCTTTCTAAAACATACACATTCAAGCTATTTTTCAACTGTAGAAAAAAGAAAGGCCCATACATAATAACACAACATTCTAAAACAGTAAAATTAATCAAGGGTTAATACTGTTAAGGATAAAAATTTAAGTACACTAGCTAGGCCAAAAGCAGTAGTTAATGCTGTTAAGGGAAATAATTTTAATGCTGTTAAGGCCTCAGCTTGTTGGGTTTAGAAACCAAAGCATAAAGTTTTAGACCATGTTTCTAAACACAACAGTGCATTAATCACCCTAAAAAAGTTTGATTATATTGATGCACAAGGCAGATCCAAGTCAGTGATGGCTTGGGTCCCCAAAAGAAACTGATTTTCTTATCTAATGTGCAGGGCAATCCACAAATGGATTTACAGGATCAAGGAGTGATTGATAGTGGATGCTCAAGGCACATGAAAGGGAACATGTCCTATCTTACAGACTATAAAGAGATAGATGGAGAATATGTTGCTTTTGGAGGAAACCCCAAAGGAGGGAAAATCATAAAAAAAGGTATCATTAAAACTAGTAATATAGATTTTGAAAATGTGTATTTTGTGAGTGAATTAAAGTTTAATCTCTTTAGTGTTTCACAAATGTGTGATAAAAAGAATAGAGATCTTTTTTAACTAACACTGAATGGTGTTGTTTTAATATCTCTAAACATACGTTAATTAATGAAAAGTCCAATTTTTACTTAGAGTTTCCTAGAAAGAAAAATATTTAAAGTGTTAATTTAAAAGAACATAGTTCCTAAAGTAGGTTTAATAACTGCATTTTGGCAAAAGCAACATCTGATGAATCTAAACTTTGGCATAAGAAGGCTTAGTCCACATTAAATTTTAAAACTTATATAAATCAATTGGTATAGGGAAATCTTGTATATCAGGTTTTACCCTTCATTAAACTTTGAAAATGAACAAACCTGTTTGTCTTTTCAAAAGGGGAAAGCAGCACAGAGTATGGCAAAAAGGAATGTAGAGATTAGAGCCACTTGAAAGTCTAAAACAAAAACTCAATCCAGTCTAAATTTTTTTTTACTTTTGTTTCCTTTAGCATATTTTTCATATGGACTTTTTTAGTTCCAAACAACAATTGGTAAAAATATAATAAAGAAAATGTATTTCCTAGTTGTCAATAGATGAATACAGTAGGTTTATACGGGTTTTTTCTTTCTAGCTACAAGAGGATGCAACGATGGCATTCTTAAGTCCTATATAACCACAGGAAAAGAAAATCTAGAGATCACAAGGTAATAGTGATTATTGTGTGATAATGGGGAACTGAAGTTCAAAAACAAAGAAATGAATCAGTTTTGTAGATTAAGGTTACTTTAAAGAAAAGACAATTTAGTGTAGCTAGAACTTCCTCAAACAAAATAGGAGATTGCTAGATAGGGAAAAATAAAATAGGGAGGGAATAGAAGGTCGCGCATAATTAAGAGACTTTTAAAAAGTACTGACTGCTAAGGACTTGCTTAAAGCATGATTCCTAACGAAGATGCCAAACTACATTTTATTAAGGCAGAAAGCAAAGAGCAGATAATACTGCTTTGCTAATGGTACAAACAAAAAATGATAGGAGTGATAAGTAGTTATAAAGGAAAATTAAAGACGCACACTGCTAAAATCAAGTCCAGGACAGCACAAAAAAAACCAAGAAACACACAAGACCCAACAGACCCCCAATATTAACAATTAATTCCAAAGATAGAAACACAACCTGTACCTAAACCATCTCCCCCGCAAAATTTATATCAATAACCTGAACCTGCCCCCCCAACAACCAAAACACCACCCCCAAAGGCCACCCAACAACGCGAACTTGCTTCGCCAAACTGCTGGGTCTTGCCCCAAAACAACACATGACCCCCCCCTCTTTCCCCTTCCTTTCTATCCATATCCTTAAACAACAACAATCAAAACACTTTTAAACAACTAAACAAAAACTGCAACCTCAATACAGCCACGACCCTACGCCAACCCTCTACTCTCCCCTCTTACCCCTCCTAACCTACTACCACACTACGCCCCCACACACCTTCACCTACTTCCCCCCCCCCAAACACCCCAACCCGAAACACAATCCACTACCTTATATACCTTCTATCTGCCACGCCCCCAGCCCCCCACCCATAATTACGTTAACTAAGTCACCTCATCAATTCACAAATCACAATCAGTCCTGCCAGCCTCACCGATTCCCTCCCACCATCACATCCAACAAATCGTCCCAACCCCCCCAAATAAATCCCCTTACCCCCCCCATGCATCAAGCATGTGCCGGTGGTCCCCCTACACAATTAAAAGAAAAAAAATCCACCCGCTCCACGTACCCTCGCCCCTCCCCTATCAGCCTCCCCATCCCCTCCCCCGCCCCATCCCCTTGTTTCCCCACCCACCCCCCGCCCCACCCATCCCACCTACCCACCCCGTACCCACCCCACCCCATTCCCCGCCAACACCAACACGCCAACGCCACCCCACAAGGCTATCACCCACCATGTAGTTGCACCCCTACCTCCAAAACACCCCCCCCTCCCCCCCCCCCCCCCCTCCCCCCCCTCCTCACCTTCCCTACGCCAACACAACCCACCCCGAAACAACACCCCCCCGACCCACCCCCCCCCCCCCCAAACCCCACTCCCCCCGCCCCCCGCCCCCTCTCTCCCCTTCCCCCCCCTTCCTCCCCTCGCCCCGCTCCCCCCGGCCCCACCCTCCCGCTCCCCCCCCCCCAGTGCCATCCCCCCCAACCTTCCCACCACCGCCCCCCCCGATAACGGTAAAACGCCCCCCCCCACCCCCCCTGCAACCACCCCTTCCCCCCCCCCCCCCCCTCCACCTCCCCCCCCCTCCTTCACCCCAATTCCGTACCCCCCCCCCTCTCCCCCCCCTCCCCCCCCCCCCACCCCACGCTAAAAACCCACCCCCCCCCCCCCATCCCCCGCCCCCCCCCTTACCCACCTCCCCCCCCTCCCACTCCCCGCCCCTCCCCCCCCCCTCCCCCCCTACCCTTACCCCCTTTACATCCCCCCCCCCCCTCACCACCTCGACCCCCCCCCCCCCACTCCCACCTACCCCCCCCCCCATCCTAAACCCTCAAACCCCGCACCACCCCCCTCCTACGGACACATCCCTTCCATCTTACCGCTCCGACCCCCCTCCCCCCCCCCCCCCCCCGCCCCCCCATCCCCCCATCACCACATAGCCCACCAGTATCCCCTTACCGCCTCCTCCCCCCCTCCCCCTCCCCCACCGCCTCCCACCCCTCCCCTCCACAACCCCCCCTCCCCCCCCCCGCCCCACCCCCCCCTCCGCCCCCCCCCCCTCCCCCCCCCGCCCCCCCCCCCCCAACACCCCCCGCCCCCCCCCCCTCCACCCACCCCCCCCACCTACAAACTCCCAAAGCCCCCTTATTCCCCCCATCCCTTACCATCGCCCCTCATCCCCCCCCCCCGCTCCTACCCCCTACACCCCTCCCCCTATCACCCCAATCCCTGATCCCCCACCCACAAGTCCATCCCCCACCCTTAGACCATCCCCCCACCCCCTTACCCTCTACCCCCCCTCCAACCCCCCCCCCCCCCTCCCCCCACCCCAAAGAATCCCTCCCCCATCCCCGCCTCACTATTGCACCAGATTCCATTCCCAGCCCCGTCCCCCATACCACGCCCCCCCCCCCCTCCCCCCCCCCCCAGCCCCCCCTTCCCACCCCCTCCCCCCCCTCCCCCCCCCCGCACCTCCCCCCCACCCCCCCCCCCCCCCCGCCCCCCCATCCCCACCATCCCTCCCTATCCCCCCCTTACCCCTCCCCTCCCCCGCCCCCCCCTCCCCCAAACCACCCCCTCCCCCCTCCCCGCCCCCCTACCACCTCCACCCCCCCTCCATCCCCGACCCAACCCCACTTCCCCCCCCCTCCCCCCACCCGTCTCCCCCCCCCTCCTCCCCCCCCCCCCCGCCACCTTCACCCCCCCCCCCCCCCTCCCCAACATAAATCCCTCCTCTTACCCCTCCCCCCCACACTCCTCCCCCCCCTCCCATATCCACCTCCCCCCCTCCCGATCCGCCCCCCCCTCCCCCCCCCCCCACCCTCCCCCTCCCCCTCACGCCCCCCCCCCTTCCCCACCCTTCTCCCCCCCTAACCAACCCCCCCTCCCCCCTCCCCCCCCCCACCCCCGCCATCCTTCCCCCTGTTCCCCGCCCCCCCCCCCCCCCCTTTCCCGCGTCTTCTTCCCCTCGTACCCTCACCACCACAACCTTCCCCTCCCTCCGCTCCCCCCGCCCTCCCCTCCCCTACCCCCCCCCGTACACCCCCCCCCCCCCCCCCCCTGACCACCCACCCCCGCCCTCCTCCCCGTCCTACCCACCCCCGCCCTACTAAACTACGCCCCCCCCGCCCCCCCCTTCCCCCCCCTCCCCCTTACCACCCCCCCCCTCCCCCCCACACTCGCACCCACACCCCCCCCCCCCTCCCCACCTACCCCCCTCCCCCTCCCTTCGACTTCGCCCCCCCCCTCCCTCCCCTACCCCCGCCGCTCCAACAAAACCCCACCACTGCAACACCATACCAACGCCCCCCCGCCCCCCTGTCCTACCATTACCCACCCCCACGCCCCCTCCCCGCCCCCCCCCCTCCCACCCCCCCACATCCCCCCCCCCCCCTCTTACGGCCGCCCACCCCCCCACCCCCCCCCCTCCCCCTCCAATCCCCAACACGCACAAACTCCCCCACCTCCCCCGCCCCCCCTCCCCCCCGCCTCACGCTCCCCCCCACCCCTGATCCCCCCCCACAACCCCCTCCTCCCCCCCCCCCCTTCCCCCCCGCCTTTAAAAGTCCTAACCCCCCACGCCCTATCACCTCCACAACATCCCTTCCCTTCCTCCTTCACCCCCCCCCCCCCCCCCGCCCTCACCCCCTAGCCCCCCTCCTCCAATCCCCCCCCCCCCCTCCCTTACCCCCCCCCCCCCCCCCTCCGCCCTCCTCCCCATACCACCCCTCAGCACACCCCACCCCCCCCCTCCCCCCCCCCCCCCCTCCCCCCCCCCCCCTCCCCCGACCAATCCCTTGCCCCCTCCCCTTACCCCCCCCCCTACCCTCCCCCCCCCCCCCCCCCCCTCCCCCCGCCCCCCCTCCCCCCCCCCCCCCCCCTCTGAACACCCGTCACCCCACACCCTCCAAACGCAAATCCCCCTCCCTCTTACCTCCCCCCCCCCCACCCCCCCTAACCCCCCGCGCCCCTCCTACGCCCCCCTCCCCCCCCCCCACCCCTCTGCGCCCCCCCTCCCCCACCGCCTCCCCCCCCCCACCCCCCACCCCACCCCCCCCCCCCCCCCCCCCCCCCCCCCCCCCACCCTACTCCTCCCCGCCCCCCACCCCCCCCCCCGCTTAGAAAGGAGACAATAACCAGTCAAAGATTACACATATTGCAACCAAAAATTTCTGCTTGTGATCAACCATCCGTACCTCAAGATCCAAAGAGGACACAAGATGATGATCCAAACCTTCAAGTGAGATGGAAAGAAGGTTGAATGAAGATCCAAAAAAAGAATAGTGACCTATAATGAACAAGAGAAGGAATATAATGTTAACGAGTACTAATACTGATGAATGTTGCTGTTGCTGGCAAAAATGAGGTTAAAGCTGTGTGAAAAACAACATTGACTTCCATTTGATCAAAATATGCCTGCTTTTGTGAAGATATAGCAGTATTTTACCTCCTAAGAGATGATGAAAACGATTGTGCAGAGGCTGACATAACAATTTGGAAACAACAATCGTAAGTCAGAAACTCTATTTCCAAACTAAAGAATTCAATAAAGATATCCTCATGAACATTGATTGGATATTTTCAATCAGCAAGACACCAAAGTTAAAGAATTGAAGGAACATGGGTTTGGTTAGTACGTATTAACAAAGAACAAACCATTAAAGACCTTGCAAATAACTGCTTTTTAGCTTGCTTTTTATCACAGGAAGAACCCAAAAAAGGTAATTCATGCATTGAAGGATCAAAGCTGGATAGAGTGCTATGGTAGGAAGAGCTTCTACGAATTCAAGTACAAGAAGTTTTGGAATCTTAGATGGTTTCAGAAAACCAAATAGAATAAGGGCTATAGGCACTAAATGGGTTTCAGGAATAGAAAAATGGTGAAATGGGAAATTGAGATAAGAAATAAAGCAAGATGGTTTTTCTTAAGGTATACACAAGAAGAAGGATTGACTAGTCTTTGCCCCTTTTTGTAAGAATTTAAGCATTAGGGCTAGTTTTTATCTTTTGCTATCATTTAAAGATTTTGTGGTGTATCAAATGGATGTAAAAAGTGCATTTCTCTATATGAATATTGAAAAAGAGGTGTATGAATGGTCAACCAGAACCAAGATTTGAAGATACCAAGACTTTCCTGATAAGAATAAAGGATGAAAAGGCACTGTATGGTACTAACATCAAGCTCCTAAGCTTGTTTAGTGAAACCTTATCAACATATCTGGTTGGACAATGGGTTTTTAGAGGGAAATTGACAAACGTTGTTTCAACAAAAAGGCATAAAGTACATATTTTGTTGGTCCAAAGTTTATGTTGATAGATAATCATCTTAAGTTCAACAAAGAATGGAAGCAATGCAAATCATTTGAGAAGTTGATGCATGAGAAATTTTAAGATGAGTTCTAAGGAGAACTATATCATTCTTCTTGGGATTACCAATGCACAGAAGAAGGTGGCATATTTATTAGTCAAGATAAATATGTTGTGGAAATTTTAAAGAAATTTAGGTTTACAGAAGTCAAGACTACGAGCACACCAATGGAAACTCAAAAGCATCTGCTCAAGGATGAAGATGGTGAATAAGTGGATGTTCATATGTATAGGTTAATGATTGGTTCATTAATGTATCTTACGTCTTCAAGACCTAACATCGTGTTTATAGTGTGTGTCTGTGCTAGATACCAAGTCAATCCAAAGGTTTCACATGTATAGGTCAATGGAAACTCAAAAGCATCTGCTCAAGGATGAAGATGGTGAATAAGTGGATGTTCATATGATAAGGTCATGAATGTTCATTAATGTTCTACTCTTAAGACCTAACATCATGTAAGTATGTGAGTGTATGATGTTGCAAGATACCAATCAATCCAAAGGTTTCACATCCTATAATGCTGTAAAAAGGATTTTGAGATACTTAAAAGGGTCAAGCACAAAATTAGGCCTTTGTATCTAAAAGATTCTCCATTTGATTATGGTAGCATACACAGATATTGAATTATACAGGAGCATAGCTTGGATAAGAAGTATACAAACAGAGAGGGTTGCCCATTCCCTTGGATGTAGATTAATATCATGTCATGCAAGAAACAGACAGTGGTTGCAAATTCCCATAATAGAAGCTATTATGTGGTAGCTTCAGGTTACGTGGACTAGAGCTGTGTATACAAAATCACTACTTGATAATAGGTATAAATTTTATGCATACCCAATATATTTATTGACAATAACAGTACTATTATGCATAATTAAAAATCTATTTTTCATTAAAAAACAAAGCATATAGATATCGAGACATCATTTAATTAAGAGATTGTAATGAAAAAAAATGATTCAAATGGTCCTAAATCCATACTGACAAAATTTTGCAGATTTGCTTACAAAAAGCTTTTGATGTAAGTAGAGTTACAATATTTGATTATTAGTATAGAATTATGAAAATTAAAGTCTTTTATCTCTTTAGCTTTTGTAAAGTTTTGTATAAATTAGTACTGTTTTCATGTCATTAAAATTCTGCTAGTAAGTTAATTAGTACTATGCTAGTTATACTTAATACTGATGAGTACTAACTCTTATTTATACTTAATACTGCAGGTATAATTAATACTGTAATAATTGTAAAGATGCTAGGATTGTGTTTTCTTTCTTGGTTTTTGGGCTATAAAACATATTACAAGAAAAGCAAAGAAAAGTGTTAAATTGATGATGGAAAAGTTTGTTAAAATGATTGGAGTTAATCAGGTGACTCAAAAGTGTAAATGTTGCTAGGCATACTTACTACAGCTGGTACTAAGTTAATGCTGCTAGGCATAAACTTGCAACTTCTCTGGCTGGTTCTGAGTTCATGCTGCAAGGCATAACTCACTACCAGATGTACTAAGTTAATGTTGTTAGGAGAAGTTAAGTACGAGACGTGGGTATCAAATCCCATGGTTGTGAAAAAAGACAACGGGAAATGGAAGCTGCGTATAGACTTCACAAACATAAACAAAGCATGCATAAGAGAGCCTCATACATTACCCGCAGCTGAACAAAAGGCGGAAGGCCTCCACAAGTATCGCCTGAAATGCTTTCTGGATGCTTACAAAGGGTATCACCAGATCCCCATAGCAGAGGAAGACAAAGAAAAAACAACATTTTTTACAAGAGAGGGGGTTTTCTGTTACAAAAGACTACCCTTCGGCCTGAAAAATGCAGGGTCCACCTATCAAAGGCTCATAGGGTCCACCCTTCGGCCTGGAAGTTAACGCCGATGATATGGTAATAATGAGTGACTCCGAAGAAGAAATGATGGCCGACATCACCGAAACCCTCAAAAAGCTCTTGGAAATTAACCTGAAGCTTAATCCAAAAAAATGCTCCTTCGGATTCGGAGTAGAAGAAGGAGTATACTCAGGCCATCTCATTATGAAGCAGGGCATAAAAGCAGACCCCTCTAAGGTAAAAGTTGTATCAAACTTACAACCTCCTAGAACAGTCAGCGAGATGCAAAATCTCAACAAAAAGATAGCGGCCCTGAGTATGTTTCTCTCAAAGAGCGCAGAAAGGACACTCCCTTTCATGAAAACTCCGAGAAGCTGTACGAGCGGAAAGATGGTTCAATGGACGAAAGAAGCAGACGAAGCCTTCCGAAGAATGAAAGAATGTTTAGAGTCATTACCAACGATGGTCATACCAACAAAGGGAGAAACTCTAATAATGTACCTCGCAACCTCAGAAGAAATCGTGAGCGCAGTACTAATGGCAGAAAGGGGGAAAGAAACAAATCCCCGTATACTTCGTAAGCCGAACATTACACGAAGCTGAGTTAAAGTATCCAGAATTAGAAAAACTGATACTCGCCCTCGTGTACGCTGCAAGAAAGCTTCAAAGGTATTTCCAAGCTTACCTGATACAAGTCCATAAAACAAATTCTGGCAAAACCAAAAAAATCAGTCCGCATAGCTAAATGGGCTATTGAATTAGGAGAGCATGAAATCGAATTCAGGGGCAGGAACTCGACCAAAGGGCAAATATTAGCCGATTTCCACCACTCCCAGAAAGCAGGGAAGCAAATAACGAAGAAGTCAAAAGAAAAGAATCGGAACTTGAAAACGCATGGAAACTATTTACTGATGGAGCCTCAAGCTCTGATGGTTCAGGGGCAGGTCTGATGGTGGTCAGCCCAGAAGGAAAAGAATATACATACGAATTGAGGTTTGAATTTGAAACCACCAAAAATGAGGCAGAATATGAAGCACTCCTGGCAGGATTGCGCATAGCCAAAGAGATGGAAATACGAGAACTAATCATCTTCGTATATTGTGCATAGCCAAAGAGATGGAAATACAAGAACTAATCATCTTCGTAGATTCTCAGCTAGTAGCAAATCAAGTCAAAGGGATTTTTGAAGCCAGACAACCGACCATCAAACAATACCTGGAAAAAATGATGGGTCTACTGTCAAGTTTTCACAGTTACTCGATCGAGCACATTAAAAGAGAACAAAACAAGAAAACAGACGCCCTTAGCAAACTAGCATCAATGACCTTTTCCAAACTCACGAAAAAAGTTCTAGTTGAAGTCATACAAAACAAGTCCATCGCGGAAAAGGGAGTTGCAGACATAGTCCAAGAAGAAGGAGACAGCTGGATGACACCTATCTGAGAAAACCTGAGATTGGGAACCCTACCTGACGACCCACAAAAGGCAAGAAAACTACGCATCAAAGCTCCATTATACAAGGTGATAGAAGAAAAGTTGTACCGAAGATCATACTTGTCACCATGGTTAAGGTGTGTAGGACCAATGTAGGGTGGAATGCATTCGGGCCCGAGGTTAGTGGTATCAAAGATAACAAGGTTGGGATATTATTGGCCATCCATGCACAAAGATGCCAAAGAATTAATTCAGAAATGTGAAGCCTGTCAAATTTATTCTTTGGTACCTAGGAAACCGAAACAGGAAATGACATCCATCATGTCAGCCTGGCCTTTCTCACAATGAGGAATCGATATAGTGGGCCCTCTACCAACAGGACCTGGAGGTGCAAAGTTTTTAGTGGTAGCCATAGATTACTTCACAAAATGGGTCAAAGCGAAGCCGCTCATATCAACAACTGGGAAACACATGGAAAAGTTCGTATGGGAACACATAGTGTGCAGATTCGGAAGGCCTCAAGTAATAATCTCAGACAATGGAAAACAATTTGTGGAAGGAATGTTCCTAGTATTCTGTAAAAAACTAGGAACGCTCTAAGCATCTACGTTTGTCTATCACCCCTAGGCAAACGGACAGGTAGAAGTAACAAACAGAGAAATTATCAAAGGAATGGAGCGAAGATTGGGAAAATCACACCAAGCACGGGTCGATGAGTTACCGCAAGTTCTATTGGCACACCGAACAACGCCTAAGTCCAGCAATGGAGAAACCCCCTTTAGCCTAGTCTATGGCTCGGAAGTCGTCGTCCCAATAGAAATAAGTGTGGAAACAAAGCAAGTTCAAGACTTTGATCCCAAAGAAAACGAAAAAAGGTGACGAGAAGACCTGGACATCCTTGAAGAAATGAGGGAAATGGCCTCAATAAAAGAAGCCCATTACAAACAGAAGCTGGAAGGCTACTATAACAAGAATGTTAAGCCATCCACGTTCAACCCATGCACACATGTGCTCTGATTAAATAGCGCTAGCAAGGCAGAGTATCAAGGAAAAATAGGACCAACATAGGAAGGACCTTACATGATAAGGAAAGTACAAAAGACGGGAGTTACAATTAGAAACGTTATCTGTGATGCAATTGACTCCGAAATGGATATGGAACTAAACTTACGTAATTCTATGTCTAGAACCACTATTCCTTCTTTATTTTAAGTCACTTCAATAGATTCACTTGTTAAATCCTTATTATAGTGTAGCAAACTAAGTGTTCATACTTGTGATGATGTAAACCTTTCTACACTATCAATGAAAATAGATTTGGTTAAAGACCTCACATTTTTGGAAAAAGGCCACACATGAGCCTTACGTTCCTTGTAACGTTTGAAGGGGTGACGAAGGGCCACACATGAGCCCTTCATAAAAAAATAATCACCTAAATTCATGTTATCAAGAAAATGTAAAACGTTCGAAGGGGTGACGAAGGGCCACGCATGAGCCCTTTAAAAAATAAACACCTAAATTCACGTTATCAAGAGAATATGTAAATCTGTTCGAAGGGGTGATGAAGGGCCACGCATGAGCCAGCGGAAAAATAATCATCCAAAATTATGTTATCAAGAGATGACAAATGTTCGAGGGGTGACGAAGGGCCATGCCTGAAGCCTTAAAAAAATCACCAAATTCACGTTATTAAGAAAATGTTAAAATGTTTGACAGGGGCGACAGCAAAAGGGCCACGTATAAGCCCGTCAAAAATAATCACCTAGATTCACGTTATTCAAGAAGATGCAAAACGTTCGAAAGGGCGAAGAAAGGGCCAAGCATGAGCCCTTTGAAAAATAATCACTAAATTTACGTTATCAAGAAGATGCAAAAACGTTCAACAGGGGTGACGAAGGGTTCACGCATGACCTTCGAAAAATATTAACCTAAAATTCACGTTATCAAGAAAATGTTAAAACGTACGAAAAAAAAGGGGTGACGAATGGACTACGCATTGAGCCTTTAGAAATATAAACACCTAAATTCACATTATCAAGAAAGTATCAATGTTTGAAGAGTCACACATGAGTCCTTCTTGAAAAATGACACCGAGACTCCGGACAAAATGCTTGATAAAAAACAATCTGCAAAAGGAAAGGGCCTAATAGGCCATACATAAACTCATGATAGACTATTTGCAATAACAAGGACAACCAAATGAAAACCTGAAGTCAAGGGAACACACCAACCCGTGAATAGAAGTAACCTTTAAAGATCAAGCCAAAAGTTCAATTATAGACCCAATCATATGTCATAGACCCTCTGAACCATCCTAGCCACTCTTTTTTCATCAAAAATAAAAAAACTCACTTTCCACTTTTTTTTTAAATTAAATATCATCACACATGTTAATCTGTTACGCAAACAAACATATCATCTCGCCGAGAATTAAAATTATCCTTTCCTATAGAGGGGCGACACTATGTACTTTCTGACGAATTTTTTTTTGATTTTATGAAGTCATATACGATTTTATTCGAAAATCAGTATATGATTTTATGACAATCATATATGATTATGAAATCTTATATGGATTCGTTTTATAACGAATCATATATGATTCGTCAACGAATCATTTGATTTTCGCAATTCGTGACTGAAACAAAATTGAATAAAAGTTCGTTGAATCACCAAATTCAGATATGATTTCATGAAATCATATATGATTCGTTTTATACGAATCATATATGATTTTCGAATTCGTGCATGGAAAAAAAAATCAAAAAAAAGGTCATCGAAAAGTATAATGTGTCACCCGTGTTTGAAGAGTCACACATGAGTCCTTCAGAAATGACACCTAGACTCATGACAAAATGCTTGATAAAAAACCATCAGCAAAAGGAAAGGGCCTATAGGCCATACATAAACTTCATGATAGACTGTTTGCAATAACAAGACAACAAATTGAAACCTGAAGTCACGGGAACACACCACCCGGAATAGAAGTAACCTTTGAAGACAAAGGTTTGGAACGAGATCCAGAAAAGGTTGATCTAAGCATTGGAGGCTTCTTTGATAATAGCTGCTCCAACAAAGCATACGGATTAGCGACATATTCAGCTAAGAAGGGATATGAAGCATTTGCTAAAGCATCACCATCTCGATCATACTCTTCTTTTGACGAAGGCCGATAGCCTCACATCTTCTCCAAAACAAAAGGCTCTTCCATAGCAGCCACTTCTTCGAAAGCTTGACATCGACCATAAATAATGGAGGACCTAACATGCCTCACTATAAGAGCACCTAAATCATCGCTGTGAATAAGCTTCATAGCTGCATCCGGGATAACTTTGGAAACAACAGCGGCCCTATCCTGCTTCAAGCTGTCTATCTCCTGCAACAATTGAATTTCAGAAGACTTGAGCCTCTTCCTTTCAGACTCAATACCTTCTATTTTAGCCTGAAGGGAAGACAGAGTTTGTTCATAACCAACCTATTTTTTCTCATAAAGTATAATCCTGCTATACTCACTATGAAGATCATCCACTTGTCTTTGCAAAGCTTTGATCTCAGCACGCATATCAGAGACAAGAGGATTCTTATCCAAATCCTGAAGAGCCTTATTACACTTTCTTTCCAGTTCAGCATAGGCCCTATCCTTGTTAAGCTCTTGTGCTCGAATAACATCATAAGAAGTTTTGGCCTTATGAAGTGCGGAGATAAGTTCCCGGGTCCTACTGTTCAACACATTATCAAGAACAGCTTGCCTTATATAGGCCCTATCATGAATGTCACAAAGCTGCTCTATGCTTATCTCTATAAGATGTTGTTTCTAAGATGGAGGAGTAACATGTGAAACAACCTAATGATAATCTGTCGTGTCCTTTAACTCCTTAGCTGGAGGAAATTATGTACACAAAAGCAAAGAATAAATGATGATATTGTCAAAAAATCACACAGGGGTCCATTTTGAAGAAGATCAAAGCATACCATAGATATCAGAATCGCTGTCAACGTCCAGCAGAGTAGATGCCTCACCAATAACTTTACTAGCTCGGGCAGGCACTTTTTGAACTTTTGGAGGCAAGGCCTTCCTAGGAACACCAGAAGCAACCTTCCTTTTGCTGAGAATTTTGTATGAGGAGATAAAGATGGACCAATTAAAGTTTGTTCATCCTCCCCATAAGAAGGATCATCGGAATCAGCAACATTTTCAACAATATTTGACAGGTAAACAGAAGATAGGAGAGTAGCATCAATCATGGGAGCATTGTTGTTCACAGATTTCACAGATGGAGATTTTCGACCTTTACTAGCACCTTCCGCAGGTAGAAAATTCAACTCGTCATCGACCCCTCCAAGCATAAAACTCCTGAAGTCCATCTCTGCGAAACACCGATGTTAATAAAATGAAAAAAGAAATGAGTTAAACCACGAGATACATAAAGAAGCAAATATACCCTGTCCCCGATGATATGTGACAGGTTTCTTAGGACTATGTTTACAAGTAGTCTTCAAACCTGCAAGGTAGAGAATGGGGTCCAGAAAAGTTTAAACAATACAAGGATACGTGGCTATCTGGTCGTACAAAGGATCCAATTCAGGGTGCAAAGGAACTTTATCCTTAAAGGATTTTTTGTTCAACTTATTTTCATCAAGAAGGAGTTCTGGATAGTCAGAAGGGATGATTTTGTTCTTAATAAAGAAGAAACTACCTTTCCAGTTCCCTAAATAGGTTATGGGATTATGAAGGGCCTTGGGGACATCAGCACCCCCTGTTAGATAGAGTCAACCAGTCACCCGCGGGACCAAGGTTTAAAAAAGACCGGAGGAGATCGACAGTAGGCTTACCTCCATAAGCTTTGCACATCACGACAAAGGTGGTCAATTTCACCATACCAAATGGATTAAAGCGAGATATGTGTACTTTGAAATAATTCAAGACCTTACATATGAAAGGGGGAATAGAAAGCCTTAAATTGGAAAGGGAAAAGTGATGAGTACCAATGTAACCCAAAGAGGCATCTAATATGGTCTGCGATCTCTTGGGAAGGATGACCTTGACATCCTAGGAAGTCAAAAGTAATAAATAAATTGATTTTAATCTTTCTCTCATTAGTGTACATGTTTGAGAAGCAAATGTAAATTTGGAATCCATGGAAGGAAGGAAAAAGAAGAGGTTACCTTAAGGAAAACAATCTATAGCAGGCAGGGAATAAAAAGGCTAAAATGTGAGGAAACTATCCTTATATACCAGCGAAAGAAAAATATCGGATCATACACGTGTCTGGGAGATCGATAAAGATGTTTAAAATTTAAGGCAGAGTGTGCACATTTCTCAAGAAGGACCTTTCTCAACTAACTTCCCTATTAAGAGGAAGTAGCATTTAATGTTCATTGCACGTATAAATCTTCGGCATGGCCTACGACTTAGTTTGCATATTGATAGTCAAAAGCAATGCACTCATAGATGCGTATATTACATTTGACTGGGGGGCTTGATGACGTACCCTCCTCTCCGGCCTGAAGGTCTCCCTTTTGAAGCCTGAATGGGATCATCTCCTAATTACAACTAATAATCTTTGAATAGTTTCGAATGACGTAAAACCACCTTCGGGATGGTTACCAGCATGGGAATCCGCCACGCGAAGCCCTACACCTTCGTGGGGGGCCTTCGATGAAACTAGAGCGAAGGTCAGATAGTTAAACCCACGTTCTCCATCTCTATCAAGGTCTTCCCGCTAAAATATAGAGATCATGGTACACAACCCTAAGAATCACCCCTTAAATCGTGGGACACCCCCACGATCACTGGTCTATGTGCTAAGCCTTATCCCATCTTATTTCTACACCTATAAATAGACGGTATGGGCTCCAGGTATGGTTAGAACTTTTACACACGCTTACTTACGCTATCAAACTTTACCAAATACAAAGCACATACTTACTCTCACGTCGGAGGTGATTCGCATGGACACCCCCTACTCTTCACTTAACGTAGTGTTTTCATTTGTGTTGACACAGGTTATTCAAGGCTTGGCAACTCAGCAATCACCCAAAGAACCCTTCGATCTCATCGAAGCCTGATCGTGCCCATATTTGCACAATCAATATATAATATTATATTAATTATATAAATAAAATATTATATTATTGTTAACATATATGTAAACTTATTGTTGTTGTAGTTCGGCATCTTACCCATCCCCGAGTAATTAGTCAAGACATTTTAATATTCTTGTTTTTCTAATATTTTCTAAGTATAAAGGTTTTTTTTACAAAATTTCGGCATGACGTGTTGGTGTTTACACACTTTTCCAGAGTCGTAGACTTTAATAAAAACCACTTTTAAATCACTCTCAATTTACAAGTTACGATTTACAAACCTTATACAATCACTTTCCATTTTTAACAAATCTGACAAGTCATTAAAATCCTTATTGGGCTTTTAGGCCCAATAAGCCTAATTAGATGATCCAAAACGTTAAAGTTCCAAATAAGTAAACTACTATGCAAATAAACACTCTACTTGTCATAAGCTATCAATAAGCTCTCCAATAAGTCAAGCTTTTACCCTAAAAGTCCACCATGAGCTATTAAGCTACGGTTTGGGCCTTTATTGGGTCGTACCATATTATTAACCATCTTAGGCTCATTAGTTTAGCCCGATGAGCTACAAAATTACTAAATGAATTCTAGGTTTATCAATAAGCTATCACAAGCTCATAATAAGCCATAATAAAATAAGCTAAACCATAAGCTTATAAATAAGCTCGTGGTTCATGAGCTTTTGTGTCGGACGTAGGCTTTTAAGCCCATTAAGTCTTATTTGGGCTTATTTGTTAAGCCAAACAAGCTTAATGCTTTATCCTTTCAAAAATAAGCTAGAAATAAGCACAATAAATTTAAGTTACAAGAAACAAGCTCGAACAAATATTTCTTTATGTTTCTTATTTTAAGACGCAACATATATAAGTAATATAAGCTCGAAAATAATCAAATAAGCTTTCCCATAAGCTTATTATATAAGCCGAATACAAATAAGCTATAAAGTACTATTTTGATTACACGAAAATAACCACGATCACAAAACTATGATTTCCTTGCGTTTCTTGTTATATATTTTGAACAATATGCATAACCTTTTAAGGTTTATGTAGTTTTAAAATCTTTGTTTTTACAAAATAAGTTGTACAACAAATGCTTATGCATCAAGATGATTATGAAAGTATAAGTTATTAAAAGATTTGAAGACTTACAAAGTTTGAAGGTTTTAGGAAGATGAACAAGACTAATACAACCCAAATGTTGTTTAACTAATACCCGAATGATACAAATGATCAAACCTTCAACAAATCTTCAAAAGTTTTTGATTAAAAATGAAAAGTTTATGGATTTATGTATGTTTGTGTGGATTTCATAGGTTAGGAAGAACAAGAGAGCAAAGGAAAAACTCAATGTTAAGTGTGTGTGAGATATGAATGAGAAAATGAGATGTAAATGCTATATATGCACAATTGCTTCACACACTAAGAGTTTGTATGTGTGTGTGCCGTGGGATAGGACAAGGGAAAGAGGGGACCAAAATGATCTCTCAATTACAATTAATCAATGACATATGGTTAGCTAGAATGATGGAGTCTTGTCTCATTGTTTTGAAATTCAAATTTGGCATCCAAGGTTTTTAAGGGGTGCTTGTTTCAGACGTGAGCTAGGGGAGGGGGGACCAAAATGGTCTCCAACATTCTAGGAGACTAGTGCTTCATGTTTGATTTAATTTCCAAGTCCTCCATGTATATGTTCATATCTTAAATAAATCATGATTCACGTAAGTAACGAAACGAATAACGGTATCACCGAAAATTATGAAATTTTAAATATTGCCTTGAAATATAAAAAACGTGGCTATTGCCAAAATACTACAACATTAGGTGTCTCGGTTCACTCCCGGCGACGATTCTCAGATAAAAGCAGGAAAACTTCCCGGTTAAACATAAAAGTTAAACAAAACTTTTAAAAAATTAAATTATCAAACGAAAACGGCTAAAATATTGAACGGAAATTTACGGGGTGTCACATGGTCTTCCACGAATGCATAAAGTTTTTGTTCCCATTCCCCTGAACCATGGACTTATGTAGCCAGAGATTTCAACACGAAGAAAATAAAGACTACAGGGTAGGCTAAGGCGAAATGGTGTAACGAAACATAAATTGTTTAAACAGGAATGGCTTGAGAAGGTGATCTAGGGGTATCTTGCACTGGTAGTGAGCGCAACTAGGGTTTTACACGGGGAGGTCGACAAGTCAGTGTGACAAGCCAATAAACACACACACATATAGGCTTTTTGGGTGATTTCCTAAAATGTTGCCTTTTTAAACAGTCTATTCCAACTAACCAATTAGGTCTTAACAAGATGTACATGCCAAGTTCTAAAGTCTAAAATACTACCGGCAATCTCATGTATTTGGTGTATTTTATGTATAATAGATAAAAATGGAATATTAGGCTTAATCTCACCAAATTAATTACAGGATAATAATATGCTCGGCAAATATTTATTCTAGTTTAGTAAGAAAATCATGTTAAAATTTTAAAATTGGCATCGTTTTTTAAAGAAAACTAGGAAATCGAAGGCAAATATAGGTCAAGTGGTAATTCTACTCCCATCCCCCCAATTGGTTTATACAATGTCCCTATTGTACATTTAAGGAAATGAAATAATGAAATAAGAGTAGAATTAAAACAAACGACTCCCCTGAGCGTTGCTCTCTTCTCTGAGTGATGACTGCAAGAGATGACTTCTTGCCAAGCGCCTATGGAACAACCTCATTTTCCCTTGAAATCACTAGACTACAACAAGCATTAACCATTCATAGATAAATAGACATTACAATCTAACTCACTTTCATAGGAATCACTATTGCATTTAGCATATGCAACAAGCCTTTTAAACCACTTGGTGTCCCAAGTGGACGAGTAAAGTCTCGTGAGAGTTTACAAGGAACACACCCACAAAGTTCATTTACTTATACATGGTTTTGAAAAGATTTTAAACTTATTTTTAGTTTTCAGAAAAGGTTTGCGGTGTAACCATGGTATTGGTTATGCCGTAAATATGTGGATTTAAAAATTTTATATTTGAACTAAGAAGGTTACGGCGTAACAAGTACAAGACTTTATGCTGTAATAATGTCTGTTACGGCGTAACCTAGGTGATTATGCCAAGATAGAACCTTACTACCACATGAATACGAGTCGAGGAGACTTTGAATTCTACTTTCTTATAGAGAGAACCTGCAAAATATAGTTAGAAACCAAAAACCAACTAATATTCGAAATTCTAAATGCATTTTATTAATTAAAGATGGGTTGTCTCCTGACAAGCACTTTTCTTTATTATCGAGTCTTTAAGTTAGACTCATCCTAATTCTACATTTTCCTAGTGTCTCCTCCTTCTTCGTCCATCTCCTTCCTGGTTTTTTCAATAAATCTAGATCCGTTAACTCTTCCTAACGATATGACGTTGTTCATTTGTATAGTTATGCTTATGAAACTTTTCCCATCTTTAAATGTGTAACGATGGATTTCAAAAGTTTCATTTTAGCTAACGGAGGTGTGTAGTCTATCTTCTCTATTCCATTTTGCCAAAGTTTCTCTTCCTCAAATCCTTCATTATACCACTGTTTGGTTGAATCATGAAATTTTTCACATTTTTCCCATACTTCTTCCAAAGCATATCTCTTCCTCCCTGCTTTTAACTCATATTCATTTACTAATTGCTCAATTTCTTTATCAAACTCATCTTTGTATACATCAAATGTTGATCCCGATAGAATAGATCTTACTTAGCTTGTATAAGCCTAAGTTGTATTGAATAAATTTAAAACAACTATGACAGAAACTTTGATTGTGAATATCAAAGACTATGCGGAATCTAGTCAATGATACTAAGAAGAATTTCAATGAAACAATAATGAATAAGATTAATAACAAAAAGTTAACCAAACTTTCAGCCTCAATATAATACGAACACTCTTAATAGTGTTATGGTTTACAAAACCTTGAAGCTACGAATAGATTGACAGAACAATGAAAATATATCTGTATATATATACATTATGCCCTAGTACCTCCTTTTATACACCAAGAAGTCCTACAAGGCTTACAATACTTTCCTAAGTTATCATGATCTTCTAAACAAATAACTTATACGAATCTTTTACAAAAATATCTCATACTTATCCCGTAAGTAATCTTGATAAACAATCTTCATCATTATCATTTCTCTTGTCTTTATCCTTCTGACAGTAGAAACTCTTCTAGCAGATGTAATCTTTCAGCAGTTGTAACTAGCATTATTAACATTTATACCAGCAGCACTAACTGTGTACAAGCAGTAGTAACTACTTAGAATATTTTCTTCATTCTTCATCAGCAGTACTAAGTTACACTAGCAGAACTAACTTTATGCTAACAATTGTAACTTTACTCAAGCAGTACTAACATATACTAGCAGTAGTAACTGGCAGTACTAACTACTTAGCATATTTTTCACTAATATCACTAACAGCACTAAGTTATGCTTAGCAGCAGTAACTTTAACCTTAGCAGCAGTAACTTCCAAACAGCTTCAAAAGGTTTTTAATCCCAACAATCTTCCCCTAAACTTGATGTTCATCTTCTGAATCTTCAAGTTTCTTGATTAAAAGCTTTATCTTCACTAGGAGGATGCATTCAAACATTTCCAGGATTCTTAAGTTGTTTTGTCTTGAGCTTAAGAAGCTGATAACACATTTCATTCCAATGGTCAGCTTGAAGCTTCTTGTTAAGCATTTCTGTGATTGTTTCAGGTGTAAGTGGATATCTCTTTTCTACCAGCATAAGGATATGCAGATTCTGAAATCTCACAAAATGTACTCCACTTAAAGAAAATAGCTTCCAAATTATCACTTTGTGTCCTTGTAGATTCCTCTATACTTCACTTTCTACATTAGGTTCAAACATCACTTTCAGATCACCCTATAACACTCTCTTATAGCCCTCCTCTGGCCTTGTTAACCCATGCTTAGCTTTAACCAACTTCCAGAGAGTTTCCAAGTCTTCTCTGTCAATATTCTGAAGCATCTGAATTATTGATGAGTACCTCTTTGAACTTCCGTCAGCTCTTATGATTTAAAAGTATCCCATCTTTCCTTCTTTGATGATTTTCCAGTCAATAATGATTAGAGACTTAGTGGCTAGAGGTATAGCATCAATTGCTACCTCATCATCAGGAACTATCTCCATATGCCTTTTCATCTCTGCTTCTTCTTGATCATCATCTACTTCAGTTTCTACATTCTCATCTAACTTTTGCTTCCTTAAATTTTCAGATTTAAGTTCTTCTCCTGCTCTTTTAGAACTTCTTCTGTTCTTGTCTCGCTGCCTTTCACTAACTCTGTATCTATGTCTACAAATGTGTTTACTCTTTTCATTTCTTTGTCAAATAACATATGAATATCCTCAAAGATTTTAGTCTTTAATTGATTGTGCTTGTATCCAACCATGTTTTTTAGATAAGTAAACATTGTATTTCTCTTTTGAGCCTTAGTTGGTGGTTTTCTTCTCTGATCTTTTACTCTAAGTCTTTCAAAATGCTTCTT
>BQNB010077408.1:0-27932 GCA_026074375.1 Tanacetum coccineum | reverse complement strand
AAAAAAAATCAGAAAAAAAATTCGTCGAAAGTATCACAGCGAGTATTTTTTTATCTTTCTATAGAGGGCACTTCTATATACTTTCGAAGAACTCTTTTTTTGATTTTTTTTCAATCACGTCTGAAAAAATCACATGAGATTTGTATCACAATCTCATGTGATTTCATAAAATCACATGTGATTTGTGATACAAATCTCATGTGATTTTTTCAGACGTGATTGAAAAAAAAATCGAAAAAAGAGTTCGTCGAAAGTATATAGAAGTGCCCCCTATAGAAAGATAAAAAAATACTCGTTGTGATACTTTCGACGAACTTTTTTTCCGATTTTTTATGAAAATAAAATGGATGGAGAAGATGAAGCGGTTTTTTTTACCATGTTCCTTATGGAACTTTTCTCATATTTAAGAATTTGAAATCAAGTTTTGCACAACACCCATTTGACAACTAATCACATCGTTCGTACTTTTCAATGTATATAATTCTTTTTAGAAATGAATCAAAGGATTACAACAGGGTTAGTGTCGAAATCCCAATTGAATGACGAATGCAACTCTCTTAAACCCAAACTAAAACATAAGTTGAAGTTTATGGATGTACAACGTAAGCATGCTTTAGCTTAGTGTGTTCTTTCGACAAGAGGATACTTTCACAATAATACATTTGTATTAATTTTTTGTAAAGAATCTCTTACTCTTCTCTTTACTTTCTATTATATACACAATGATAAAGTTGAGTGACATGTTGTACTAATTCAGGTTTAAACCATATTTTATGCTCTCTTAAATAAATTAACTATTCACCTTTTATTAACCACTCTTGTACTTGTTTGCCTTATTTATATTTGCTTTTAGGAAGTAACTACCCATATTTCAGTTTTGACTTTCAGAGAGAATATTGAGTCACTCAGACTTTGTCGGATCTCGGTGACTCAAATGTTGTTTATAGCTCACGTAGTGAGGTAAAGTGTTGATTCTCACGGAGTAACTTACTCATGATTCCCATGGAGTAACTTACTAAGAGAATCAGGGAGCAAACATGCAATAAACATGCTGATTGTCATGTGGGAGTAACTTACTCATCGATTCTCATAAGGGAGTAAGCATATGAAATCAGGGAGTCAACTTGGCAAACTTGCTCACTGATTCCTTCTTATGCGACAATTGGGTCAAATATTTGTTAGAGACAATTGGGTCAAATATTTAGCCCAACAATCTCCCCTATTTGAATTTACAAATAGTTTGAGTTATCATCTTACTCATCTTCTCTTGTTGACGGTTCATGGTTCATGGACTCTAGTTGAGTGACTAGATTATCGTATCTTCGTTTCGTTTCTTAAGATGACTCCTTACAAATCCTAGTCAAGACCGAATTGGCCCAACAATCTCTCCCTGTTTTAAGTGAGCATAACAACTTTTTCTTACTTTTTGATTTGCAACAAAGAATTGAATAGAAGTACTAAAGTTTGATCCTTTCTTGCGTGAATATTTTCACACTTCATGTTTAGGACTTATTCACGGACTTTGGAGGTTAGGACTCTTCTTCTCATGTTACAAACGTCTTTATGTGTTCGTAGTAGTTTCCTTAGTTTCCTCCCTAAGAGACCACTATCATTGTAGTCTTGTTGATGCATCTTGAAGCGAGCTCACTTATGCATTTTTTGATAATGCAATTTGACGCAAACTGCCCTTCCTCTATTTTATCAATTACTAATACCAGCATCATGACAAAATTTTTGTGTCCACCAAGACTACTTTTCTAATTTTGTGACTACTTTGGCATATAGTCTCCTTCCTCCCCCATTTTAATGTTGACTACTTTTGTAACTACAATTTGTTGTTGCCAAGTCTCCTTTCTTCCCCTACTCTTCATTTAGTCAATTAGTGACACATGTTGCAACTCTTCCAATTTAGTCAATTTAGTGACACATGTTGCAACTTTGTGTCACTAACCTCCTTCCTCCCATCTTCAATTTAGTGATAATTTGCAACAACAAATTTTCGTCACTAACCTTCCTTTTTCGCTGTTGATGATTTAGACGGAGCAATTTTTTTTGAGTTTGTGTAGAGGATTTGTGTGAAGATTTTTGTTGAGAGTATTTTCTTTTGTGGAGGATCTTGTGAAAGGGTAATTTTCGTGTTTTTGCCGAGGATTTGGGTATATAATATGGTCAATTCAAAGTCTTTTTTAAAGTATTTCTCCCCCTTAGAGTAATTTATGAAGTTTTGACATGATCATGTGTGTAATTATGAAGTTTTGACATGATCATGTGTGTAAATTTTACACATAACAAACATCTTGCGACCATTTTTACTCAAGTTTACAATGGTACCAATTTCTTTGATTGTTTTTATAAACTTCATTTTTTTTATAAAGTTATTAGTAGTCAAAGCATATTTCGTTTATAGTAATTAATCCACCTAATACCACTTGCTCGTCTCGAAATTTGGGTAAAAATGAATATGTTTGAGAAGTTAACAAGTTTTACACAAGACGCGTTTGACAACTAATTGACAACTAATAACATTATTAGTACATTCTAACTAGAAATGAATCAAAGAATTACAAGGGAGGGATAGTTTCGGAACGCTATCCCAATTGAATGACGAATTTAACTCTCCAAAACCTAAATTAAAATATAGGTTGAAGTTACGGATGAACAACACAAGCATGCTAGCTTAGCTTAGTGCGTTCTTAGGATAATATCTTCACAATAATGCATTTTGTATTATTTTTGTGTAAAGAACCGCTTACTATTCTCTTTACAAACTTTCTGTTAAAGTTGAAGTCAATGCTGGCTTCAGTTTCCAATGTACTTTATTGTAGTTAATTCAACTATTCACTTTTTATGAACCCTCTAGTACTTCTTCTTCTTTGACTTTCTTTCTTGTATTTGCTTTTTATCAACCCCTCTTGTACTTCTTTGACTTTCTTTCGATTCTCACTTTGAGAGTATATAAAGTGAGTCAGACTTTGTCTGATCTCAATGACTCAAATGTTGTATACACCTCAGGTGCTTTTTTCTCGGATACCCCATCCATCAGTGATGTAAAGTGTATCTTTAGATGGTCTTCGACGTCCCTTAAGCTTGTTGCTAATGGAGCTTTACTCACTGATTCTCATAAGGGAGTAAACATGCTCACTCATTCCCATCATTCTCATAAGGGAGTAACTTACTCATCAGGCTGATTCTATCAGGGAGTGATTTGCGCATGCTCTTTTATGTTCAAATATTTGTCAGAACAATTGAGTCATCTGATAGTGATGATACTTGCAAATTTTACAAACTACAGATGATATTTGTCAATAGTATCACTAACGATGATTAGTGCCAAATTCAACAAACCACAAGAATAATTTTTGCAGTTACCTCTTGAAAGTATGTTGATTATTTTGTTTGTAGATTCAAGCTACTGTTGCTGCTCTTCGTTACACAAGGGGTCTTCCATGGCCTAGGGAATACAAGAGGAAAAAACAAGACGATGTCCTAGATTGGCTTCAAGTGATGTTTGGGTTTCAAGTAAAACAAGCTTACCGTGGACATTTAATTATATTTTTTCACTGGCACTAGCGATGCGAAAAATATTAACTTCTTATTATTTGTAGAAAGATAATGTTGCAAATCAAAGGGAACATCTGGTGCTCTTACTTGCAAATGTTCATGCTCGCCTAATGATCGAACCTAATCAGCAGTCGAAGGTTTTTTTTACAGATCAACCTCCTATGGAAGTTTTTTACAGCAGTCCATTAAAAAGGGAGTACTAAATAGAAAATGCTTCCTCAAGCTAAGATTCCAAATACAATCTGAACTTCAAATCAAATCCACCAACAATAACTTGAACATTTAGGAAATGATAAAAATGTACTTGTATGTTGACTAGTTTTTCCTCGCTTTAATTTGTTCTTTCGTTCATCTTTATTGTTAGTTGGACGAGCATGCACTAGATGGAGTGATGAAGAAACTTCTTAAGAATTACAAGAAATGGTGCAAATACTTGAAGAAGAAAAGTAGTCTTTGGTGAGGCTTCATATTCATCCTTGCTTAAGTTAAATAATTTCACATAATAGGAAATTGGGTGACAACGAGTGTAGGGAAGGTGTTAGCTCGGTAAATTTATAATCACAAAGGAGTATTTTTATTTGTTATATCTGATTAAAAAACCCTTACAACAGGCTAAATATAGGCTAAGAAGGATATATTTATAGGGTTTACATACTTACAATTTAAATCAATACAATAAAGATATACATTTTTTACAGATAATTACTAACAAACCTAATCATTTTCTCTAATGTTAAAATATTGGAATTGTGATAAATGATACTAGTAGATTAAGTTTATTTTCACATGTTAAGTGTTTCCACACTAACCTTTTAATTTTCTATTGTAATGTAGTTTTGTTTTGTTCTAAAATAGGTTGCCCATAGTACACCCAGAAATTCAACAACGTAAGTTATTGTATACAGGCCTGTATCTTCTTATCTGGGGCGAGGCTGCAAATCTGAGATTCATGCCCGAGTGCCTTTGTTATATCTATCATCATGTATGCTTCTCAATTGTGTTGTGGCTATGCTGCGTGATTATGATTTTTTCAATTCTAAGTGGTTTAATATAACAATAGAAGTCCTTTATATAGATATAGGTTTCCTTAGAGTTGACGTTATTAACGAACTCACGGTTCACACATTTTTTTAGATGGCTTATGAACTTTATGGTATTCTATCCGGTAATGTGAGTCCCATGACTGGTGAGGATGTGAAACCAGCATACGGAGGAGACGAGGAAGCTTTTTTGACAAAAGTGGTTTCTCCTATTTATGAAGTGATAGCAAAGGTATTCTTTCATTCCGTCTATTGTCTTCACTTAATTTGGAAGTTATGACAAGTTTTCCTAAATGGCTACCACTGTTTGTATAGGAAGTTGCGAGTAGCAAAAGGAAATCCGGACATTCCAATTGGAGAAACTATGATGATCTAAATGAGTATTTCTGGTATGGTTTTTTAATAGTTTTTGCGAGTTTAAGTATTTATACATTTGTATTAGAGTTAATTACAAAAACCATCCCTGTGGTTTGCACAAGTTACACCTTTTGTCCTAAAACTTACACTGCTCGTCTCTGTAAGTGTCATTTTGTAGAAGACCGGTCCTTTGACCGATAGTCCGTTAGATTGTTGTCGTTAACTCAGTCATGTGCCACTCACGTGATGGTAATTTTGTATTTTGACACTCCATCTTCTATATCTCGTTTTCTTTTTTGATATTTTGTCTTTCTTTAAAAAACAAACTCAAAAACATAAATTACCATAAGCAACCTAAATCATGCCTCAAACTTAATTCCTACCATCTACTAAATCATCAAATCCAGTCAACAACTAATAAGTAGAGGTTGAAAGATGAATGCTACTAAAAGTACGCAAATACCTTTTTCTCTAGACTTAACAGATACATGTCAATGATCGTTTGATCAAAGGACCGGTGTGTTACAAAATGACAAATACAGGGAGGAACGGTGTAATTAATGAAGTTTTAGGACGAAAGGCGAAGGAATGGTGTGATTATTGAAGTCTTAGGATGAAAGGTGTAATTGTGTGCAAACGACAGCTGCAATTTTTGTAATTAACTCTTTGTATTATGTAATGTAATATTATTACTAAGAATATCATGAGCATTTCAGGTCAACAAATTGTTTTCGGTTAGGTTGGCCAATGAGTGATGCTGCTGATTTTTTTTACGAGCCTATAAAGCTACAACAAGACTCAAATAAGTTAAAGAAAAGAGGGGTAAATCTCTAACAATGTTTCTTATGGGTGTTTTTTTTCCTTATGAAAATAGTTTCTCTATAGAATAATAATGTTCTTTGGGTAACATGAGTGTTTGTATCTTTTTCATATTGAATGACCATCTTAAAAAACGTAAACGTCCAATGACCCTTGTCTTTAAAATCAATATGTACTTTCTTTTTTATTTTTGTGAGCCAAAATCAATAACAATTTAAGCCCAAACAATCAAACTCTTAATGGAATTCCACAATACCATATTTAAAAGACGATACTTGAAAATTTTGTATCTAATAGAATAGGGAAAAGAAGAAGAAACATCTAATGTTATATATCTTATAATCAAATCAGTTTCAGCGATATACAAGCTCTTATGTAGAAAGAAATAAGCAATGAAAACTTCTTACCTTCATGATAAGAAAAAAGGGGTAGGCCGAGATTTATTGATTTTGGTGTCCACTTACATGGTCTATACTTTTTCCGTGTATGGTAAGCAGCCAATCACACTTGTTTGATTGGACTTTAGACTTCATTTTAAAGACAAATAACATACACACAAAAATACATTATAGAATGACACACAATATGCATTATGATCAACTTATTGAAAGCACTTGAAGACTTTAAGGCACCTAGGCCAGCCACTCGAGTAAGGTGCATCTTAGGCTTGAGATTAGGATCACCCAACACCCTTTTTCTAGCGTGACATAGTAGGTAAGACAACCATTGCTTGGTTTGAGTCCATAATTTGTTCCTCATGACCAAATAGGCTGCTTACTACCCTCACACGTATTAGTGTGTTAAGATAGTGACATGAATAATGTGGGATGAATGGCATTTAGGATCAGAAACCACCTGGAAAAAATCGATGGGTTGGAAAAGTCAACTTTGCCGAAATACGATCATTTTGGCATGTTTTCAGAAGCTTCGACAGAATGTGGAGTTTCTTCATATTGTGCTTACAGGTAAACTCTTGATACTACTAATGTTATTGTTTATAATTAAACTGCAAACACCATCCTTGTGGTTTGTCAAATTTGGCACTAATCATCCATGTCAAAAACTATTAGCAAGTATCATCCCTAGGAGGCCAAATGTCTAGCAAAAATCATCTCTCTAGGGATGTAAAGTGATAGACATTTGACCTCTCAGGGATGATACTTGCCAATAATTTCTGACTGAGATGATTAGTGCCAAATTTGGCAAACCACAAGGATGGTTTTTGCAGTTTACTCTTATAATTATAACTAGAAGTTATTATAATTACTTGTCATTTTTTCATTACCTGAGGCGGCACCATTTGTAATAATTTATTCTTTTAAGGTTATGATTATAGTTGCTTGGAATGTTGCTGGAAACCCGACATCAATATTCAATCATGATGTCTTTCAGAAAGTAATGAATGTCTTTATTACTGCTTCTGTATTGAAGCTTGGTCAAGGTATCTCTGCAAGCATTAATTTCTTGAAGTTTCTAATCACTTTGCATTTCACGGTGACGCCCCCTTTGTTTGTTTTTGTAGATTAACATTTTCATTATGCAGCTGTCCTAGACATACTTCTGAATTGGAAGGCAAGACAATGCATGGCCTCCCATGTCAAGCTAAGATACCTTTTGAAGGTTGTATCAGCTGTCACTTGGGTGGTAATTTTAATGGGTTGCTCATGTTCCCCATTATCATTTAATTTGGCCGTCGTTGTATACTTGTCACCAAATATGCTTGCTGGTTTGCTGTTTCTATTCCCCAACATACGACGTTACCTTGAGAGTTCAAACCAGCAAATTGTGATGATAATGATGTGGTGGTCTCAGGCACGGATATTTTATAACTTTTCATCTATTCATCTATTTTGCTGGCTTCAAACTTGATTACTATTAATTAATGAAATCCTTACTCTAGATTATATGAAATATATGACAGCCTCAACTGTATGTTGGGAGGAAAATGCACGAAAGCATGTTCTCCATTTTCAAGTACACAACCTTTTGGATTCTGCTCATTTTTACGAAGCTCACATTCAGTTACTATTTACAGGTCATGTTTTTCTAAGCTGTAATATTTTCCAGCCATAATGTATAGTTTGAATGCCAAAATGTATAGTCTCTTTGATGTTAACATTTTATTGACAGCTGTAAACTATTATTGCAGATAAAGCCACTTGTAAGTCCTACAAAAGCCATCATGAGTTTTCATAGCAGTACTTTCGCATGGCATATGTTTTTCACCCAGGGTAAATACTGAATATTAAATGAAAATGAAATTTTAAATCCAAACACCTTTCATTTGGTTTTTGAAATTGAGTTATGTGGTTTTGCAGCAAGGAACAATATTGGTCTGGTGGTTGCACTGTGGGCTCCGGTCATTCTTGTAGGATTACACATATTCAGTTTATTGTATCATTCATTTGAACTCGATTGGTGTAGCTATTACGTATTAACACCCAAATATGTACAGGTTTATTTTATGGATACTCAAATCTGGTATGCTATATTCTCTACATTATTTGGAGGTATCTATGGAGCATTCCGCCGCCTTGGAGAGGTTTGTCTTCTGTGTCTGAGTGTGCTTCTGAGGACATCTTACTGCTTTACGTTATAATCTAAAAATCATATTCTTTTGCAGATTCGAACTCTTGGAATGTTGCGCTCCCGTTTTCAGTCGTTACCAGGTGCATTTAACTGTTGCTTAGTTCCACCTGAGAAAAGGGATCAAGTGAAAAAGAAGGGACTTAAAGCTACTTTGTCTCGTCATTACGACAGGGTAACATTATGACATAACATACGCACAGAAAATTAACTGTTTGGTTCATCTTTTAATTGATTGTGTTAGTTCTAGTTTAAGGCTATGCTTTTTGCTATTGCTGCAGCTCCCGTCACATAAAGAGAAAGAAGCTGCAAGATTTGCTCAGTTGTGGAATGCAGTTATTACAAGTTTCCGAGAGGAAGATCTTATTAACCATAGGTAAGTAGATTGAGTTCTACATGTTGTTTTCTATCATAAATCTATTTTGCTGCCTCAAAGTTTTATTTACCGAAAAGCTTCTTGTGGCAACAGGGAAATGAACCTATTGCTTGTCCCCTATTGGGCAGACAGAGACTTGGATCTTATTCAGTGGCCCCTATTTCTGCTTGCTAGCAAGGTACTTATTGTTCTAGGATTCTCAGTATTTTTTTTTCATTTTTGGAAATTGAAGTCTATGAAGACATTTATTGTTTTTGCTATTAATGGATAGATTCCTATTGCATTGGATATGGCGAAAGACAGCAATGGCAGAGACCGTGAGCTGGAAAAGAGGATTGAGAACGACATTTATATGTGTTGTGCTGTTATTGAATGCTATTCTTCATTCCGCAATGTAATTAAATTTTTGGTTCGTGGCAGTCGCGAAAAGAAGTAAGTCTGATTTTTCTCTAACAAGTTTTATCTTGAAAGTCAAGATGTTTATTAGGGACACATCTATTTTCATTTCAGAGTTATCAACGAAATATTTGAGGAAGTTGACAAACATATTGAAAATGGCAATCTAGTGAGAGACTTCGATATGAGTGCTCTTCCTATCCTCTTTGACCATGTTGTTAAGCTTATTAAATACTTGGTATGTAATTGAATAGAACGTTTGGAATAACTTCCTTTGATCTGTTAAAGTGTATAGGATAAGCTAAATTAACATGCTTTGCTGCTCACAGTTAATAAATAAGGCAGAGGACCGCGATGAAGTTATTATCCTTTTCCTGGATATGCACGAAGTTGTGACAAGAGACATAATGGAGGATCATTTGCTAAAGTAAAGCCTTTCCTGTAACTAATGTCTGCTTCAGCTCGAATAATTTCTTACAGTCTGTCTTGTTTCTTTTTTGTGTAGTATGGATGGGCCAGGTTACGAGGTGTATGAACACTACCAGTTATTTGCACCTGCAGGAGCTATCTTGTTCCCGACTCCAGAATCGGCAGCCTGGAAGGAGAAAGTAAATTAAAAACATATTGACACCTTTTGATGTTTTGTTTCACGTTTAGTATATACTTCTTACATGGGGTCCTTTTGCAGATCAATAGGCTGTACTTATTGCTTACAGTGAACGAGTCTGCTATGGATGTGCCGTCAAACTTGGAAGCTAGAAGACGAATATCCTTCTTCTCCAATTCATTGTTTATGGACATGCCACAAGCACCCAAAGTCCGCCATATGCTTTCCTTCTCGTAAGTCTCCCATTTTGAATCATTTTAAAATGAATTTAGTTTCTCGTACCTTGTATTGAGCATAATAAGTTTCTTTTTATTATCTTTTTTGTAGCGTACTGACCCCTTATTGCACGGAGGAGGTTCTCTTTTCTTTTCATGATTTGGAAGTCCCAAATGAGGACGGTGTGTCGATTCTCTTTTATTTACAAAAGATTTTCCCAGGTTTGTCATGTTCTATTGTGTGATTACACGACACCAATGTGTGTGTGCGGTATTACTGACTGGTGATAATGCCTTACAGATGAGTGGAACAACTTTCTTGAGAGAATGAATTGTCGCACTGAAGATGAACTAAAAGAACTCGACGAGTTAGAGGTTCAACTGCGTCTTTGGGCTTCTTATAGAGGCCAAACTTTAACAAGGACAGGTGTATTTTCACGAAAGTTGATTTAGTAACACCTTTAACATCTTACCGTTGGACTAATTCGTATTATTGGTGATAGTTCGGGGAATGATGTATTATCGTAAAGCATTGGAGCTTCAGGCTTTCCTTGATATGGCTAAAGACGATGGTACACAACATTTCTTTTTCTTGTGAGTATAAATGAAGTTCCAAGCTATAACATAAATTTATTCGGTCAGCTGTGTCTAATGTTTTGACCAGATCTGATGGAGGGGTATAAGGCGATTGAATTAAATGAGGATCCAATGAACGGAGAAAGGTCATTATACTCTCAATGTCAAGCAGTATCTGATATGAAGTTTACATATGTCGTCTCATGCAAAAATTATGGTACTCAAAAGCGTTCTGGGGATCCTCGTGCACAAAACATTTTGAGGCTTATGACAGAGTATGCATCTGATTTGGACTTGGCTAGTTTGAGTCATAATTTGTAATTACTGACAAATGGTCATGACAGGTACCCATCTCTCCGTGTAGCTTATATCGATGAGGTTGAGGAGCCTAGCAAGGATACATCTAAAAAAGTAAACCACAAGGTTTATTACTCTGTTCTTGTCAAAGCTATGCCAAATTCCATTGCTCTTGATTCGGGACAAAATTTGGATCAGGTAGAAAGTAAATCTTTATATGGAATTTAGATGCATGTAGCAGAATTAGTTTTGTGACAAACTGACGATAGATGTTATCTTAATGTGCAGGTTATATATAAGATAAAATTGCCTGGACCTGCAATATTGGGAGAAGGAACGCCTGAAAATCAGAATCATGCTATAATCTTCACACGTGGAGAGGGTTTGCAGACGATAGATATGAACCAGGTTTCAAAATTATGCTTTAATTTCCAGAAATGAATGGACAGTTGATGCGCATCCGTTAATCTTTCTAAACATCCATGTTTAGGAGAACTACATGGAAGAGGCCTTAAAAATGAGGAACTTGCTTCAAGAATTTCTCGTTCAAGGTGATGGTGTGAGATACCCTACGATACTTGGAGTTAGGGAGCATCTTTTCACTGAAAGGTACTTGCTGTAGCGTTTCTCTTTCTTGTTGCAGTGTTTCTTCTCTTTCACGCAGCAGTGTTATTTCTTTTAAGCTCATTGTTCTACTTTCTTGTTGCAGTGTTTCTTCTCTTTCACGCTTTATGTCTATTCAGGAGGCAAGTTTTGTGACCATTGGTCGGAGATTGATGGCAAACCCTTTAAAGGTTCGTTTTCACTATGGTCATCCAGATGTTTTTGATAAACTGTTTCACCTTACAAGAGGGGGTGTTAGCAAAGCCTCCAATATCATAAATCTAAGTGGGGACGTATTCGCAGGTATTTTCAAACTTGGATGTCTCATGGTTTGCGAGTGTTCCATACGAGCTTACCAATTCTTTCATTCTGTACAGGTTTTAATTCGACACTCCGAAAAGGAAAGGTTACACATCACGACTACATACAAGTTGGTAAAGGGAGGGATTGGGGTTTAAATCAAATATCTCTGTTTGAGGCGATGATAGCCAATGGAAATGGGGAACAGACACTTAGCCGTGACCTATACAGGCTAGGACACTGCTTTGACTTTTTCAGGATGTTATCATGTTATTATACTACCATCGGTTTCTACTTTAATACCTTAATCACTGTATTGCTTGTGTATGTGTTTCTGTACGGGAGCCTTTATATTGTTATTAGTGGACTCGGGCAGGAGCTTAGTGCCCAACTCGCCATTCAGTATAGTACATCTCTTCGAATGGTTTTTGCTTCACAATTTTTTGTGCAAGTTGGACTCTTAATGGCGCTGCCTATGATGATGGAAATTGGTCTAGAAAAAGGTTTATGGACCGCATTAAGTGAATTAATTATTTTGCAAATAAATTTTGCACCGATGTTGTTCCCGTTTATGCTTGGAACAAAGACTCATTACTATGGTAGGACATTGCTACATGGAGGTGCAAAGCACATGGCAACAGGTTGCGGATTTGTCTTGTTTCATACAACGTTTGCTAACAACTACCGCCTTTACTCCCGTAGTCATTTTGTTAAGGGAATTGAGATTATGATTTTGCTTCTTGTTTACCATATTTTTGGCAAATCATCTAAAGGAGTGGCTTCGTACATCTTGATTACCGTGTCAATATGGTTTATGGTCATAGCGTGGCTATTTACTCCATTTCTCTTTAATCCGTCGGGTTTTGAGTGGCGAAAGATTGTTGATGATTTGTCTGATTGGAACAAGTGGATTAGCAACCATGGTGGTATTGGAGTTCCTCCCGAGAAGAGTTGGGAATCATGGTGGGAGGCTGAACAAGAACACCTACGTTATACTGGAAAAAGTGGTGTTTTAGTTGAGATATTGCTCGCGTTACGTTTTTTCGTTTATCATTATGTGCTAGTTTATCACTTAAGTACAACGAAGCATCAACCTGTCATGGTATGTATTTTTTTGTTGTTGTTGCTGTTCTCTTTTATATTGTTTCTAAAGCTTTTGTTTTCATGGATAACAAACAGGTTTGGATATCATTTGGAATCTTTTTAGCGATAAAGGTATATAAAACAAAAGAATTGATAAACAAAGCCCTATGGGCTACATCTATGAGATAACATATGCACAAAAATGATGGTACTTTTACAATCATGGGGGCGGTTATCAGTCTATCATCAAGTGGTTGAGGTGGTTATGTCTAAAGTGCATCATTTTAATGCATGTCTTAAGCTTTTAAACGTAGCCCTTATGGCTATGTTTATCAGTAGACATAAAACAATTATAAAAAAGTGGCATTTTAGAAACTTTCTGGGTATGTGTAGTCGTTTTTAGTTTTGATTATGGATAGGTTTTGAATCACTGTAATTACTAAACGCAAAACGAAAAGCATCTAAACATCACATCAAACCCTGTCATGTTGTATGTATTTTTTTTTGTTTGTTGATTTTGCAGTTTCTCTTTTATGATGTTTAGAGCTATTGAGCTGTTACGGGGGGGCAAGTTTCTCTCACCCGTCTCTTTTATATTATAATATTTATTGTTTTAAAATCTACTTTCTTTCTCTCAAATAGAAAAAAAGATACATTCTTGTTTCATTCTTTTAACTTCTAAAGCTTCTTTTTGTTTTCCATAATACCATGTGAAAAACAAACAGGTTTGGATAATCATGAATTGAATCTTTTTTAGTAAGGCGATAAAAGGTATAATTAAAAAACAAAAGAATTTTGGATAAAACAAAGCCCATGGGGGCTACAATCACCTATGAAATCAACATATATGCAGAAACGAAAAAATGATGGTACTCAGTTTGTTTACGTATATCTTATATACAAGAAAAATACCAACTCATTGAGGGTGGCAGGTACAACCTATCACCAAATAACCACCCCACCCTGTGGAATGGTTAACATCTCTACGTAGCGCATCAACTATGCGCATATAACCACCACCACAGTCACGCCCTGCGGCTACATGCCCTGTCCTAATCCCTACTTAACCCCCCCCACCCGTACTCCCTCCCCGCCCCCCGTCACGCCAAGCCGACAACATTTCAAAGAAAGCACCTACTCTCCGCCACCCCGGCCCCCCGCGCAACCACCCCCCCTCCCCCCGCCCAGCCACTCTTTTGTTGTGTTTCCCCCCCCTCCCACCCCCCCCCCCCCTCCCCTCCCTGTGTTCCCCCCCCCCCCCCGGCCTCGTAGCCGCCCATGACGTATTCGCTCTCCAAGGAATTAGGGCTGAAGAAAACTTCCCCTAAGACACACATTTACAGATGTAAATATAAGCCTACTAAAGAAAAACTAAAAATAGCCGTTTTTCCAAAAACATTTTTGCTAAGGCGTGGTTGAAGGCGAAAGGCAGTGATGAGTGACTGGGGCGGAGCTAACATTACATGACAGCATCAAAAATCTCCCCCTCTCACCATAACGAAAAAAATAAAAAAAAGATGAGAGGACAAAAAGAAGAAAAAAGGATAGAATATAAAGAGATAAAAATACATATTGGTCGACCTCTTCCCTAGCACTGTAACCGCGCTCCCCCCCCCTCCCCGCTGTGCCCCGCCCGCCCCCCACCCCAAAGACTTACACTAAATTGTTTTCACCCGCTGTCGCTGTCAACCCTTCTCCCCCTGCCTCCCCTTCAACCCCACCCCCAACATACGGCGGGATATCTACCTAACCACCCCAACCCCTCTGCGCTCTACACACTCCTGTCCCCCCCCCCCACACACCCCCTGCTGCGGCCCGCCCCACCCCACTCCTTTTCTTCAACCCAAAAAACACGCACCTACCCCCCCCAGTCCCTTCCCCCTTCCCACCCCGATTCCGCGGCCCCAACACTCACCGCAGCTCCCCTCCCGCTACCTATAGCCCCCCCCCATACCCAAACAACACGCATCTTCAACCAATATCTTGTACCCTACCCCGCAAGCTCCTTCCCCCGCAACCCGACCCATATCCCCGCTCCCGCCCCGCACTCCACCCCCACCTTGAAACACAAAATAAAAAAACCCCTCATTCTCTGAGGGTTTGACAAAAACAAAACTCCCACGAACCATTTGAGCGCAGGAATCCGCCCATGGGCGACGCCTAGTCAATAATCCCCCAAGGCTAAACAACAACCTCACATAGGCAAAACATACCCCACGCTATACTTTTATTAGCGATGAGTTTTTGTGCTCAAAAACAAATATCAGTGGTGCAGACGAACAGTAGGTAACCCTCCCGGCACTCGCCCCGACAAACCCCACAACAACGTCCCCGCCCCCCCCCTCGCCTCCCAACCCCCAAAATCCCCGCCGCCAAACCGCCATTACCCACCCTGAAGCCATATAACCCCCGCATTCTCTCTGCTCTCACTGCCCCCCGCACCCTCCCCCCACATCCCCTCCCCTGTCACACCACTCCAAAACGCGCCACCCCCCCAACCCGCAGCTCAAATTTCTCCTAGAGAGTACATCGATCTCTGGTGCTGAAAAAACAACATAAGAAAAAAAAAAGCAGAGCGGATGAGAAAAAAAAAAAACAAAAAAAAAAGACCAAAAAAAATAACACTAAAAGAAAAAGAAGTATACGATAAAAATTGAAAGATCAAAGAAAACACAATAAAAAAAATAAAAAAGAAATAATAAGGGAGACAAAAAAAAAGTTTTTTTACCCCATCTTAGGGCTTTTTGTTATATTTTCAGTATATATGTGCTGTTTGTGTTAATTTTAATCATTTTTCTTTATTAATTATAACTATAAATTTTTTATATTGGTGTCTAAGAGAAAGAAAAAGGATTATATATAAATTCCCGGATAAATAAAGAAAAAAAAAACAAAGAAAAATGAAAAAAAAAATAAAACACCAAAATAAAAAAATATAAAAAAAAAAACAAGTAAAAAAAATGAAATGCGTATCACCACCGGCCGCCCTAAATCGTGTCCTTGTAGCGGAGCATTGGATCGCCCGTGATAACATACGTCCCCCCCCCGCCCACCCTTAGCGAGAATTACTGTCCTTTATTCTATCGCGGACAAACTCCGGCGCATGGAATTGCTCAAACCCCCCCCCTTCACCACCCGCGTTTCTGGCTAATCAAAGGGGTCCTCATGCTTGTCTCTGTTATCACGATCATGATGGCTCTCCCGAATATGACACTCCAAGACATTATTGTGTGCATTCTTGCCTTCATGTCAGCTGGTTGGTGTTTACTATTGGTCAGTAAAACAATTTGCCATTCCCTATATATTTCTTTGTATCTCAGTTCATTATTGGAATTATTTATTACATTCTTTTCAGATTGGGCAAGCATGTAGACCTGTAGTGCAGAGAGCTGGATTGTGGAAATCGTTCAGGACAGTTGCTCGTTGGTATGACATAATGATGGGCCTTGTTGTGTTCACCCCAGTTGCATTTCTTGCATGGTTTCCTTTTATTTCAGGATTACAATCACGTATGCTGTTCAACGAAGCGTTCAGCAGAGGTTTGCGGATATCGCGTATGTTGCGATGATAGTCTTACGATCTAATAGCCAAATGCAGCAACTGTCTGAAGGTTTTTGTGGGTCTTTATAAGTGACTAGATTGGCAATGAACACCTGCTAATACCAGCATCCCAAAGTGAAGGCAAAAATGTCAATGTATCATCATCTTTGTATCTTTTAAGTTTTGATGTTTAAGGTAATACTCATTATGCTGTCAATCTGCAAGAACATAACGAGGTAGAATGTTAATAACATAGTAATGGATGGCGTCAAAGAATTTCAGTAGCTATAATTTGTTGTGATTAGTGAAAACAATAATGGCTTTCTTACTGTACTTGTTTCATTTCAATGAATGCTCCAACAACTAACTTCTTTTTACCATGTTTTATTTATTTATTCTTTTTGGTTAAAGGGGTTTCCCCGGTAAAATATTTTTAACCATGCTTTTTTTACTATGAATGAAAATGATTTGAGTTTTTTTTTACAAACTTCATCATTTTGGTTTGCATATAGTTTCACCTTTTGTCCCACTTCTTTACACATCTTGTACGTTTTGTCCCGTTGCACACGATTGTGTGCTGTCCCGATAAATCATCCTCACATGCTAAAATCATGAGGGTATTATGGTCTTTTTGCTCCTTAGCTAACAAACATAACTCTATTTGTCTCCTCACCTAACAAACTTAACCCTTTTCTTTCGTCGGGGCATTTGCACTTCCAAAAATCATCAAACAATTGAAATCGAGAAAACCCCAATTTCGCCAAGAACCTAAATTGCTAATTCGAGATGGTTAAAGGTTAATGATTAGTTGATGATGTAGTTTCTAATTTATATGTTTTTGCTGTTTCAATATATTATTTCTAATTAAATCCAAATACGTTTGGTTATAGGCATAGTTGTATGTTTTGAGTATTGAAATATCCTTGATAATGTACTTCTAAACGCACTTTTAAGGCAATACGTGTAACAAAGTGCATCTTTGACCTTTTCTCCCTAGGGTCAATGGAGAGAGAAGATGAAACACTTCTCCACACCACCACCAAAACACATTTCCTTGAGGAAACAACCAACAATGGAGACGGTTGGACCTTTATAACTAGGAAAAAGAAACCTGCATCACATCCAAACACCGCCACCATATCTTATTTTTTCACCAATATTCCTACTGGAACTACCAAAACCACACTTTGGAAAGCTTTTGGCAAGTATGGTAGAATTTCTGACATCTACTTGGCAAAAAAGAAATCAGTTAACGGTAAATCTTTCGGGTTTGCTAGATTCCTTAACGCTCAAAACCCAAAATCATTTGAAAACACTCTTGACTCCATATTTATTGGCACACACCACCTCCATGTAAACCTCGCTATATACCAACGTATGAACACCAAAACCACCCCCCACCCTCAACCACACCATCCTGATAATCAAAGACACCACAACGCTGTCAACCGTCCCAAACCACACACACTCCACAAAACAGCCTTACAACAAATCTTATGCTAATATCATCACCAACACAAACACACCCAAATCTCTACCCACACCACCAACACCTCTGATTATTCACCCATGCCCAGACCTTATTACCACCCTCTCCAACTCCCTTATAGGTGAACTTGTCACCATTGACTCCTTTCCTAACCTCCACACCATTTGCATCAAATCTAATATACCCGTTTCAAAAATCAAATACCTCGGGGGGCTACATTTTCTTCTTGAGATGGAACCGAAAACCAACACCAACACTATCCTATCAAACAAAACATTCACTGACACCTTTAAAGATCTCAAAATTTGGAACTCTAAATTTTGCCTCCAAAATTGGTTAGCCTGGATCGCCATTGAGGGACTCCCTCCCTAAGCTTTGCACGAGGCCGCCTTCATTAGAATCGCTAGCACATGGGGTGAAGTTATATTCCCGAAAACTTGCGATACCAAAAAACACAAACTTAGTTGCTGGAAAAGTTTGTATTCGAACAAGATGGGAACTTATACGCAACAAAAAATTCGCCCCACGTTACCATTGAAGGATTCACGTCATTGTTAGCGATCGGGATGCTAGTGGTGATGATGAGTTTGGGACGGATAAGTTGGTTGCTAGATAGCTGTTGCTGACAAATCCACAAACAAACGCAACGATGCGAGGAAGACCTTTATAATGTGGAAGGTTCATATTGCGTTTTTTTTGAACGAGATTTATCAAAAAATGATGTTGATTATCCTAATGGAGTGGGGATGGTTAGTGAAGACAGGTTGCAAGACGGATATATGTTTTTTAGGTTGATTTCGGGTATGAGACGTCACATTGTGCGGATACTCATCACTAACCAAACAGACCGTTGTCTCTGAAGATATCTAAATATTCCTATATTTCTGGTCAATTTTACTATAAGTCAAACACCAAACTCTCACAGTATTCCACTAAAATAGGAAGGCTTGATTAATCAATTTATCATGTTTTTGTCTCAATGATCCTACTCTGGAAATCGTCACCTTTCTCACAGCATATTTTTCTAAACAAATAGTACTTGTAGATTGTAGACCCTATATTTGGCAAGCCACACCAGTCGACAAGCTAAGGGTTTTGCTTCCTCTGTCTCTACATGTAATAGCAGAACACCACCAACATCCCAAACAAAATTTTAACTTCACATCCCTATTATCTGCCTAGAAAAATTAAATTCACAGATCTCCTCAAATGGCCCACTAACACATGAAACACTTTACATTTCACCTTCCAGCATCATGAAAGGCCTTCTCACCATCGGCCATGCCTCCTTTATAACGTACATAGGAAAAAACATCTCTATTACACCTTCACTATCCTAAATGTGTTAAAAAAATACATATGTGAAAACTTTCATTAAATTATCAATCCCAATAATGGAATAAATTACATCCGAAACAATACCAAAAAAACAACACTCCAAAACAGCAACCTCACCAGTCATCAACAATCCTTAAATTCACTATCAACAATGGACTCGAACATCCTTAGACTGCACTCGTCGGCACAGTCAACACAAAACCACCTCAAACCCTTCAAATTTGACAGACACTCAAAAAGAAGTATCAAAACCATTGAAGTGGCTCATTCATCAGGTTTGAATGATTGGAAGAGATTTAGACGTAAGTATGCATCCCATTGAGAATGATACTGAGAAAATGAATATTGCATTATAAATATACAACAGGAGTTGGAACGCTTCGAAAAAATTGGTTAAGAGTATTTGCATACAAAATATATTTAACTTCATTGGTAACGAATCTAATCAAATTGGAAGATTTAATCTCTTCGTTCGCCTCTTTGTTGGGTTACTCGTAAATTGTGATTATTTCATCCAAAAGGCTAATGCTATGTCAAGGGGTATTATTGCCATTGGAACAGCCCCCTGTTAAAAAGAACAAGCGATCGTATTAACGAAAGATGGTCTTATTGTATCTACATGGGTAGTGCGTGAACGATTTAAAAAACTATGTCTCATGATTGTGGGTATGCTCAAAGGACTCGGTGGGAAACTGTCGGACTTGGGAACTAGCTTCACTGCTTATTACGCGATCTTTGGGGACCTTACAATTGTTGGTGACTTCTAACGAGGTACGTTCGAATATGAAAAAAAAATACGGGGAACTTGGAACTATTTATTTGTCAAAAAAGGAGTTGAATTTGTATAACACAGTTTATCCAATACTCAGAATTGTTGTCTACCTGTCGTGGGGGGGGGGGGGTGGTGGGGGGAAGAATAAATTCACTAGACACTAACAAGTTTGGAATAAAAAGAGCCAACTTGACGCTATTTTCGTTTCTCACCTTTTGTTTCTTTGTGCTGATGTATTTCCACCCTCCCCCCCCCACCCCTCCTCGTGAGCTCTTCGAATCATTGTCCTGTTTAACACCCCCACTCAGGGACTATGTACCAACCTTTTAAGTTCTTTAAAATTTTCGGCTATCTTGATGAGAACTTTCCAGCAATTGTATCCAATTCTGGTCTTCACCATCTTGGTCTTTACATAACTCTCCACCGGCACCTTCTAAAGTCAACTTACAAGGACTGAAAAAACAGTAAGGGTTTAGAGGAAAAGCATAACACTTGCAAAAGCTCTTCTGTTGCGTGACTGAAGAACAACTTTAAAGATCTTGATTTGAAGCCGAAATCACATGTCTTGGAAAAAACAGATATTGAAAACCGCATTTGCAGACATAGTGTTTGTTTAATATCTTGGAACACACTAAAAGTATCTTAGACAAAAGGCGAAAATTAAGTTGGAAATTGAAGGTGATGAAAACTCACAGTTTTTTCATGGTCTCGTCAACAACAAATTCTCAAAGTCGCAAATTAATGGTATCTTTATAAAAGGCATATGGGTTTCGGATCCTCCTTTAGTCATATCCCATATTTTCAACTACCATAAAAGCAAATTTAAAGATACCTTAGTTAATCATCCACGCTTCAGAAGCAATCAATTCAAAACACTCTATTTACACGAGATTTCTTTCCTTGATGCCACTATTACCAGTAAAGAGATAAAAGATGCAGTTTGGGATTGTGGGGGTAGTAAAGCCCCGAGACCCAATGGGTTTACTTTCAAGTTCATTAAACACTATTGGGAAACCATTGGTGAAAACTTCGTAGATATGGTCAAAAAATTCGAGCTTGACGGATTCATTCCAAGGGGTTGTAACTCACCTTTCATCACTTTAGTCCCTAAAATTCAAGACCCACTTCACATAAGTGACTTTAGACCCATTAGCCTCATTGGTTGCCAATACAAAGTCATTGCCAAAATCCTCGCTAACAGACTCCAACGTGTGGTTCGCTCAGTGGTTAGTGAAGTTTAAACGGCTTACATAAAGGATAGGCAAATTATTGATGGCCCTCTCATGGTGAATGAAGTTATCTCATGGGCTTCCAAGAAAAAAAGAACGCCTTTTTCTTCTTAAAGTTGACTTCGAAAAGGCATTCGACTCACTTGATTGGAAATTCTTAGACAACATAATGAACCAAATGAGATTTAGCTCTAAATGAAGAATGTGTATAAATGGTTGTCTTAAATCGGCTTACGATTCAGTAATTGTAAATGGAAGCCCAACCAAAGAATTCAAAATTCAAAAGGGTCGTCGCCAAGGTGATCCACTATCACCTTTCCTTTTCATAATCGCGGTTGAAGCACTTCACATTGCCCTTGAAGAAGCAAAGTCTAAGCATATCTTTGAAGGTGTCAAAGTTAGTTCAAACAAAGTTGATATCTCTCATCTTTAATTTGCGAATGACGCTCTTATTTTAGGAAAATGGTCCATTGATAATGCTAAAAACCTTTGTCGCATCTTGAGATGTTTTAACTTGGCTTCTTAGCTAAAAGTCAACTTCTCCAAAGTAAGTTATTTGGCATTGGTGTCTCCACAACAAAAACCAACAATCTCGCCTACTTCTTGAATTGCCAACCCTCCAAACTTCCTTGTTCATACCTTGGTCTCCCCATTGGTGCAAACATGAGCATGGCGAGCAATTGGAATCCCATCATTGAAAAATTATACAAAAGACTCATCTCTTGGAAAGCTAAGACACTCTTGTATGGTGGTAGGCTTACTCTTCTCAAGTCGGTTCTAGGTGCACTTGGTACATATTTCTTCTCTCTTTTTTTTAGGTCCGAAATAGTGTGATTTGGTATCTCGAGAAACTTAGCCGGTAAACTTTCCTTTTAGGGGTCGGTTCACTTAAATTCTATAAAAATATATGGATTGTTTGGGACTAAATTGTTTTTTCCATCATGCGGTGGTTAAGGGATAGGAAGCCTTCATGCTTCTAACTTAGCCATGTTGGTTAAGTGGTGGTGGTGTTTTCTTACGGAGAACAACTCATTTTGGGAAGCCTTATATCATCACATCTAATCAGCATGGGGGGGGGGGCCCCGGAAGGTGTGTTGTTAGTGTTTTGAATTCATTTGGCTCATCTTCCATCTCAGCATGCCATAAACGTCCATGGAATAAAATATGAACTTGAAAACATTTGTGTACGCTGATATTACCACTTCATTTATTTTTTCTAGAACAGTGGGTAAATTGTGCTACATTTTCCTTTGGACGATAGCATGGTTGTGGGAACACTTGTCTAAAACACTTTCCTAAGATTGTATAGCCGCTAGAACAGTCAAAGTATATGTAAAGTAGTGGATCGAAGCAGAAAATCGTTATCTGGAGTCAATTCAAGAAGTTAGATTGGAAGAAGAGAATTACGTGATGGGATGAAACAGATCAGCTTGATGGACTACCTTATCTTTTATCATGATTTGACCATGTGATGTCGAGACTCATGTGACTGCTCCCTTAAACCTCCTAACAATACCTACACTGTGGCGTTAATGAGGAAGATGATAAAGGTAACCTATGCCCTTCAGGAGGAGAAAATTCGCTTGTGAATATAGATCTACCCGATCATGGTCAATCTCTGTATGCGTCTTCGTTGAACGTTAAAACCATTGCAACTAGCCCATCGTGGGGTATTGATTAACCACATAGATGTACCTTAAGCAATGAGGACCTTGAAAAGCCCAACATATCATTGTGATGCCGATAGTTGTTGTTCTTTGGAAAACGCATATAGCTAGTGGATGGGATATGGTGAACTAGACAGGTGCCAAAATGGGCGGAATCAGACACCTATACCATATCCGGCAGGTGTATTTAACAGACTTAATACGACCCACAGTAGTCGGGCACGCGGCCTAAACAGGCAACGGGTCCAAAACGAGCGCAGGGTCCAAATGGGTGTTTTTAAAATTAGGGCAACAGGCCGGGTTAAAAAGTGCAAAGAGTCAAATTTTGGGTTTTATACGTTTTTGTACATTTCTTTTACGTTTTTATGAACAGATTCATCGTTTTTGCAGTTTTCTAGTATTCTATAGTTTCATGTACGCTTTTGTGAAGTCTTTTTCGCACACCTTCGCACGTTTTTCTACTGTTTTCTTACGTTTTGGACGCTTTTTGAAGGGGTTATGTACGTTTTCGAGCCTTATATTTACGTTTCCTGTCACGTATTTACGTCCCTTTTCATCCGTGTTTAATCTCGTTGGTTTTTTTTACTGTTTCGTCCGTTATTTTATATGTTTTCCGTCCGTTTTTTATGCTTTTCCGTCTCTTTCTTACGTATTCGTCCGTTTTATTTTGATTCTCGCCTAGTTTTATTTACGTCTTCTATTCGTTTTCTTACGTTTTCGTTCGTTTTTATACATTTAGTTTTGTTTAATTAGTTTTCCATCTTTTTTTATTCGTATTCTTTCTTTTCGTTACGTTTTCTTTCGTTTTCTTATGTTTTTGCCCCCCGCATACCAAGTTTTCGTCCATTTCGTCCGTCATCTCTTCACCGTTCTTTCGTCCTTTTTCTTACGTTTTATACGATTATACCCTTGTATCTCGTCCGTTTTGCTTATGTTTGTTCGGTACGATAAACATAACGCAAAAAGGAAGAAAACGTAAAAAACGAAAGAAAACGGATGAAAACCGAACAAAAAGGATATAATAAAACACAAAACGGACCGGAACACACCGTCCGAAAGTATGAAAAGACCGTACGAAAACGGACGAAAACGTAAAAGAAACATGCACCACGAATCTGGATGAAATGAGCGAAAACATGCCAGAATGGCTAGGCAAACATCGTACAAAAACTGACAGGAAAAACGTAAAAATCCATTCGAAAAACGTAGAAAAAGCAATGAAAACGTTTTAAAACTCAGACCAAAAGTACGAAGGTACGGAGATAAACGGATGAAAAGACCGAATTCGTAAGAACGGACGAAAAATGGAGAAAACGTACGGACAACGTAACACAAAAATTGTACCCAAACGTTTGAACACGGACCAAAAATGTACGGAAACTTATACGATAAGACGGACGCGATCAACTTAAAAACAAACCTAGAAAAACGTAAAAATTATCGAAAAGTTCAGAAACACGGACTACAAACGTACAAAAAAGGAGACCTGTAAAAAAAGGGCCTGAAACACGTTCATAAAAAAAACCAGACGAAAACATTGCGAACAGTGCAAAAAACGGACAATGTCGTAAAACAAACGCGTAAAAAATTGGATATAAAAACGGTACTGAAAACCCAACAGACCAAATTATGAGAGGAATCTAATTAGACCATGTTTAATCAATGGGAACTACAAATACTATCAATAGCCCGCATAATACCCATTTATTCATGCTCGTTCAACAAAGATAATACCCACTTAGCCTGAATTAGCGAATTAAAGATAATAAACCTTTTGCCCTTATGATGTTCAAAACAAGGACCAAAATTGCACCAAAGTTAGGACAAATGGGTATGAATTTGCCACCTTATGGTGAACCATCCAAAACCATTCTCGACTATCTCTGGAGCGGGACACGGCCAGTTTAAACAATCGTTAAAGTTGGGTTTTGATGTGGTTTGGCAAACAGCTTTTTGGGTTATTTTGGAGGTCTATGGAATCAAGTTTGTTTTGATTTAAAAACACCCAGAAGGCTAATTCATGGCTGTAGATCATGTATTTTCGCCTATTTATGGAATTTGTATATGAAGTAGGGATTATTACCAATTGGATAGAGTGGATGTTGATTAATATCCTTTGTATGACTTATTGTAATTCACTTTTAGTCATTGCTAGGTTTTTTCTTTTATTGATTTCTGTTCAAAAAAAAACTATTGGTATAATCCCCACTTGACGTCGTGCAAAGCTCCGGAAAAAATCCATCCTTATTAGGTCAGTTTATAACAGGATGATTTTTTGCAAAATGTTTAACTCAAAACATTTTGGCAAAAACTCATTCCTTTAGGGATGATTTTTGTAAACGTCTTCACCAACCTCGAGATGCTTGTGTCAATCCAGTCCCGGCTAGGATGATTAGCGCACAAATACAAAAATGGATGATTTTTGTAGTTTTCCACCAACTTGGATTATTCTGTAGCTAATAGTTCTAACAATATGTTTACTGTAACATTATATGATGACTACAAAATTTCAAAATCACTAAGGGGAAATGGTATCAACATTCAAAGTTAGGGGTCTTATTTGTTTATAATAATCCTTCTTTTATGAAAAAGTAAAAAGGTCTTATAAAGGTTTTTGGTTGTGAAACAACAGCCTAATAGCAACACATATAATCTATGTTTAAAAGAAAAAGAGAGTAGAAAGAGTAGAGACATGTATTTCATTGAGAGAGATATGTCACAAACTACAAATGAACCCCAATTTATAGCGCTCTCATAATCAAAGTATTTATTACAATTATAAATGTTATGGGGAGTTAAGGTATATAGATAGCCACATTATTAATTCTTCATAACACTCCCTCTTGGCTGTCTATCATTGGTTCTCATACGCTTAGATGTGTTGCCTCATTAAAAACCTTGCTTGGAAAACCCTGTGGGACAAAACCATAGCTAAGGAAAAAAGAGTGCAACGCGTATATTATTCCTCTGACATATATTCTCCCTCTGATGATTAGATCACTTAAGTTCATTAAGTCCTCACATTCCAGTGTCGTGAACCAACTTCTTAAATGTTGTAGTAGAAAGTGCCTTGGTAAATAAGTCTGCTTGGTTATCACTTGAACGAACCTTTTGAACAATAATGTCGCCACTCTTTTGCAAGTCATGAGTGAAAAAGAACTTCGGTACAATATGCTCAGTTTTGTCACCTTTGATGTATCCGTCCTTAAGTTGAGCAATATATGTTACATTATCTTCATGTACAAATGTGGGAGCCTCCTGGCCTGCAAAAATCCCACATGATTCACGAATATGTTGTATCACACTTCTCAACCATACGCATTCCTGACTCGCTTCATGGATGGCCAATATCTTTGCGTGATTTGATGAAGTGGCACTTATTGTTTGCTTTATGGAACTTGTGAAAGCATATCCAGGTTGGGACCAACCAGTATGTGGATCAGACATGTATCCTGCATCTGCAAAACCAACTAGATTTCTTTCGGATGGGTTAGTATAATATAAACCCATATATGTACCTTTAAGGTAGCGAAATATTTGTTTGACCCCACTCCAATGTCTTCTTGTTAGACACGAGCTATACCTTGCCAATAAGTTCAACTCAAATGATATATCGAGTCTTGTATGACTCGCAAGAAATAACAATGCCCCCATGGCATTTAAATAAGGTACTTTTTGACAAAGAATTTCTTCGTCGTCATTTGTAGGTTGAAAATAGTCATCTTTAACATTTACGGTCCTTACAACAATCAGGGTGCTCAATAGATAAGATTTATCTATATAAAATCTTTTTAACAATTTATCTGTGTATGCATTTTGATGATTGAGGATTCCTCTTTAGATGTTCAATTTGTATTCCAGAACAAAAATTGTTTTCCCAAGGTCTCTCATCTCAAATTCTTTCTTTAAGCATTCAACTGCCTTTGTAACCTCCCGTGGAGTTCTGATAATATTCAAATCATCAACATACACAATAATTATGAAATATTAATGTTCATATTCTTTTATAAAAAATGCATGGGCAAATATCATTTTTCGTATCCTTCCGTTAATAAATATTCACTAAGGTGATCGTTACACATATGCCCAAAACATGATTAATTCAATACAATCAAGTAGTATTCTCGAGAACTTATCTTATAAGCTTTAAGCATTAAAATTCACTAGCATGCTTCATGCATTTTATACCGTGTAATAAAATCTCTACATCACATGAGCTCTATTCATTTGTCTTTTCAACGCAAATCAATTATTTTTCACATTTCCAGACTTAAACAATATTATAATACATTATTGGATCCACCACATGAACATGTATCTACATGATAATTTTCAAGTCTTTCGAGAAAATATATGTGTGCCATCATTGGTATCTTATGCATAATTTAATTTCTCTTTCTCATAAAGACCAATGCATATCCAGTATGATTTATACATTTATGTATAGGGACTTCTAAGTCTCAAACACATGTTTCATCACAAGAGACTTCAATCATTCATTAGTTACTTGTGTCATTGAATTTTGGGCATTCATCAATCCAAGGTTCCCTCACCATTCCATTTTACGCTAAAATCATTATTTCATGATCATTTTCGTGTGCATTATCATATATAGCCATCGACGTCGATTCACTTCTTTTCGATTCCACATTTCACTAGACATTGCATTATTTTATTTATTAAGATCTCATAGTTTTTCACGTACCCGGGGTTTTTCCATTACCTTTATGTCTAGTGTCTATTTAGAAGTCTGTTATGGGGTCTTTATTACCTCGATTCGACCATCTTAACTTTCTTGCTCCATTTCATATGTTCATTCGAGGTCTTTTATTTGGAATCCATTAGTCTATCACATTGCAGACGTGCCATAGACTTACTACCAATCATTGGTCTTATTGTTGGGACATACATTGTAATTGGAGCTCTAGCAGCGTATATGATCTAGTCACTTTATTTAGGTCACTAAACACGTCTGCCAATTACTAGATCTGGAATATATATTGTGTAGGTCCTTATAAACAGGATCTCAATGAGCCTTAAACGACTTATAGTCCTTTGAATAAATCCAAAGATACTATGAG
>BQNB010077407.1:0-30856 GCA_026074375.1 Tanacetum coccineum | reverse complement strand
TCATTTAATTCAATATAATTACCATAGAGTGGGTCGAATGATTCATTAATATCCTCTCCTACAAACTTAGTTTTAGAATCAAGATCCGTTCTTTCTTTTACCATATGGACCCTTTTAATTATGCTAGTAACTAGTTTAATACTTTTGAAAACAAGTTTCTCTTCCCCAATCCTTAAAGTAATTTTTCTTTTGAAAACATCTATCTTGGCATGAGCGGTAGATAAGAATGGTCGTCCGAGGATCAAAGGGACATCGTCATCCTCGGGTATGTCCAAGATAACAAAGTCTATGGGAAAAATAAATTTACCAATTCTAACTAGCACGTTTTCAGCGATATCCCTTGGAAGTTTAATTGTTCTGTCAGCCAGTTCAATAGTTAACCTAGTGTGAGCTAAATTACCTAGACCAAGGTTGGAGTAGATAGAGAATGGCATAACACTAACACTTGCTCCTAGGTCAACAAGGGCGTTATCAAAACAAATATCATGAATAAAACAAGGTAGAGTAAAGCTCCCTGGGTCTTTTTCTTTCTGAGGCAAGGTGTGATCATATGTTTCTAGAATCTTAATTTCATGTGCCTCCTTCCAATCATCACAATAGTAACCATTCTGTCGATTAGGATACGGAACTGTTTCAGAAGATAAGCTACTGTACTGCGCGTCTGATACGGTGTATGGTCCTGATCCGATACGGCGTATTGTTGATGAATTAGCTTTAGAAGTTGAGATCGATTTTACATGATCCCTTGGGTTTGGTTATGTTGAGCCGGGCAGACCTCCGATTCCTCTTTCTTGTAAGACTTTGCTCTTTTGACCAATTTGAATTTCCAAGGTCTTAATCGATGCTCTTTGATTTCTTATAGCTGCATCGGTAGAAGCTCATATCTCCTTGATTATGTTCGAGTTCTCTTTGTGTCTCTTTGCTGACTCAACCATGAATTTGGTCAGTAATTCCTCCAATGTTTGTCTTCGATAAGGGTACGAAGAATTTTCATTGTTGCGTTGGTAGAATCCTGACCCTGCTGCTCTATATTGTCCTGCAAGTTGATAGGGTGATCCGAACTGTGTGTAGTAAGCCTCTTCAAGAGTCTTCCCTTCTTTCTTGAGTGGACAATCCTTTGTGTAGTGTGGTCATTTGCATAGTTCGCATCCGACTTAAGCCGCGTATACTTTCTCGTTGACTTTTGTTAATTTCTCCCTTAAGGTTGTTGAGCTGGGCTTGTATAACAGCTAGACCGTCATAAGTTTTAGTACTTCTGGCTTTTGAGGATGTTCCGTTATGCCATTTTTAAGAGTATTCAGTCATTTCTTGGATGTCTATTTTTGCATTAGCAGTAGTTTTAGTAGGAATGACACCTTTAGAGTCAAGGATTTATCTGGTGGGAACATCGAGCCCATTATAAAACAAGATTACTTCCTGCATATCAGTTAAATAATTCTTGGGATATTTCATCAAGAGTTCTTTAAATCTTTCCCAGGCTCAGAAAAGGCTTTCGTTTGGTTCTTGCTGAAAGTTGTTAATTTCCTCCATTTTCTTTGTAGTGTGAGCAGCTGGGCAGTACTAGTTTAGAAACTTCATTTTTAGGGTTTTCCAGTTTATAATCGAACCTAGTGGTTCGTTCCTGAGCCAACGACTTGCGGCTCCAGTTAAGGACATGGGAAAAGCTCAAAGTATTACTTGATCTTGAGTTACCTCTGGAATATGAAATAAGTCAACAATTTCAAGGACTTTTTTGATGTGTTCGTTTGCGTCTTCATGTTGTGAACCGCTAAAAGTATTTTTGTGATGCTCCTTATGATTCCCCGGGTCGTTTCCCTAACGACTTGTGAAATTGAGACCACGTTTGATGCTTGGATAATGATTTTGAATGGTAACAAAGATTGATTTGATTATCTAAATCTACCAATTAAAAGAAACAATTAAAAACTAGCAATTAAAAGCAATTAAACACTAAGCAATTAACGGGAGCAAATAAAACGCGACAATTAAGCAAATTAAGCAAAATTAACTCTTAAAAATGCAAACTAAATTTCTAAACATAAAATAAGACAAAATAAAATTTTAGAAAAATGAATTATAATTTATTTTTTTTGAATTTTTTATGAATTAAAAACTAATTAAATCTATTTAAAAATTCTAAAAAATGATTTTTAAACTTAGAAAAGTCTAAAATATTATAAAAACTAAGAAAACTATTTTTAACTATTCTTAAAATTAAAATTCTATTTTTAAAATTAAAAAATGAAAATTAAAATCTAAAAGTGTTGAAAATGATTTTTCTGAATGTAAACCTAAAAGTAATTTTTATAAAACTAAAAACTATTTTTTTATATTTTTCTGAAACCTTTTTCTATTTTTTATGATTTTTCGAAAATTAAAACTTAAGAAAAATGATTAAAAATAATCTATTTAATGGAAAAATACCAAAAATTCAGGGAAAATCTAAAAAGCAACAAAGAACACAAGAAAAATAAAATCAAGCAAACAGCTTAACTAATAAGCCCCTAATAAGGCTACGGCTTATAATGAAAAAGGAAAATTAAAATGTGTATAACTATTAAATGGTGCAAGCTTTGGTTGGATGAGCTATTGAAGCAAAGTGGTAAAACATGTGTGTTATGTGCTTGAGGTCGTGGGTTCAAAACTGGCAACACCCCATTTTTTTGAATTTTTTTTTATTTTTGAAAACCAAAAGCTGGAACTTATAAAACTCACTTTTTTGAACAACTTTAATGAAAGGAGTAAAACTGAAAAACCCAATATTAAGCTCTAAAAGAGCTTGTGAAATAAGCTGATGCAGTAAGTGAGCTTTTAAGCTCAAAATTGCTTGTTTCCACTTAAAAACTTGCACAAAGCTCAAATTAAGCTCAAATTACAAACCAAAACTATTTTAGAATCCTTAAGATGTTTACTAACTAGATTTAATAAGCTACTCTTCTCTCTAACACTTAATCCTATCTGAATCTAAGGATTAAACCTGCAAACTCAGAAATAAGCACAATACATTCAAAAACTTAACAAGCTAAAAAGCACTATAAGCTAGAACTGAATTTGAGCTTTTGAAAACTATTTAACCTATATATAAGCTAAGTATCCAAGTTATAAAAACCTAAGCTATAAGCTAGTAATCTAAGATTAAATCCTAAAACTAGTTACTACTATTTTTGATTTTTTAAAGATTTTTGATGACTTTTAGAAGCTAATGCAAACTAGAATTAAGCTAAAAAATGAAAAATGAGATTTAAACTATATTAAGCTATATGTGAGTTATAAGCTTGCTGAAATTTAGATCCTAAATCCTACATTAACTTACCTAAATGATACTAGAAAAGTCAGTAGTAGTAACTAATGTTACTACTGCTGATGTAATTGACAAGTAAGCAAACAAAAGTGCAGGATACCTTTGTGGTCAATCCTGCACAACACACTCCTATTGAATGATTTTTAAACCAACACAAGCAAGATCCAAGCTCAATGAAGCTTGGATCAAAATTTCAAAGAAATTATTAGAGGAAAAAGCTCCCCTGGTGCATAGCCAAGTTAAATAAGCTCCAAAATGAAATTAAGCTCAAACTAAACCTTAAAACTTGCTCTAATCTTAATCAAACATGATATGAAAGCTGACTTAAGAAAAATTACCAAGATCCTTTGACTTTTACAGGTAAAACAAGACTGATCCAAACACTCCTTAAAATTTTTCACAAATTTCATATAGCTTAGTAATTTGAAAACTAGCTATCAAGTCTTAATTACCAAATGAAAATTAGCTTATAACTAACTAAAAAAACATAAATCCAAAACTGAATAGGCCAGAATCAAAGATCTATAACTATGATATCTAATTTTTTTAGTTTTTATGATTTTTTAAGACAACAAACTGAAATCAAAGATCTAAACTATTTTAAGCAAAAACAGATAGCAATAATATTCTAAAAAGCAAAAGTAGATGAGATTAAGCAATGAAATAAGCACAATTAAGCACTAGAAAAGCAATTAGACAAAGCAAAATAAGCATCTAGTAACTAAGCTAATTTAAGCTAGAAAATTAAAACAAGGAATTTAAATGAGAACTAACCAATAGCTTCAGCTAAACAGAAGCTCATAGGCTCATAGAGCTTTTTAACAGCTCTGGCTTATCCTAGGATAAGCCAGTAAAGTCCTTGGGATCCTTTTTTTCTTCCATATTTGATCCCCTTCCATAAGCTTAATAAGTCCAATTATCAAGGTAATTAGCTGAATTTTATTTATTTAACTAGATTAATAAGATTGAATTAAGCTCAATCTAAGCTTAGAGACTTAGAGAGCTTATGAGTAGCTTATGACATTGTAGCTTAACATCTTGACTTGTGAGAGCTTATAAGTGAAGTAAGAGAGCTTTTGACAGATTATTTAAAAGTAAAAACACAATTTCATTAATATAAAAGCTTGATTACAATATTGAAGAAGAAATTACATAAGTTTTAAATGAAAATTACATAAGCTAGAATTAAGCTAAAATCTAAAAACTAAAAGCTACTTCCTCTTGTGTGTGTGAGAGTGAAGGGCTTTATATAGCCTCAGCTGAACATTCTAGCCCTTCCTTGCTCTTCCTTCTAATCACAACCGTACAATCATCTAATCATTGGAGAATGAATAATAGCCCTTAGATTAGTCTTGGGATCACACAGATTGCCAACGTGGCAACCGTGTGTCAGTCTTGAGTGTGCTTCTTCTGTGAGTAGAAGCAGTGCAAATTAACCCATTCCTTGTGCTTTCTCTAGTCCACGTGAGTAATCTTTTGCTTAACTTTACCAATGAGAATGACATCTTTCTCCCCTCCATTATTACTTACACATGTATTGTCCTTTCCACCCTTTGATGGGTAAAAGCCCTCTCGTTTTGACCCTTTGGTGAATTGGGGGAGACAATGAATAGTAAAACTGTTCTTGGCGCCCTTTTTTACATTTTAACTGAAAACGGGAGGGGTGAGTTTGGGTAATGGCAGGTTTGGTCCTTGTGTTTATAATATGTAGTGTAAAAGATCTTTCACTTTGGACAAGAATGGTCCCTGGACTTGTAATTAAGGGTTATGGGCCTAGGAATTGGGACTTTGGTTTTATTGTTTCCGGGTAAAGGGTTAAGGAAGGATTAGGCCCATTTAGGTTTAGGGACTAATTATGTAACTTTGGAAATTTGAGGGACTAGTTTTGTATTTTTGGATTTTGTCATTTTGTGGCTTTGACTAAGTTGACCAAGAGTTGACTGAGAGCTTTGACTTTTTAACTTTGGCTTTGAATCCCCGGCTTCTTTTGTGCTCTTCCGTTCCTCGTGTTCGTGTTTGCCCGGTTTTGACCGTTTTCTTGTGATTTTTGCTTTATCCATACTTGCATACACAAAACACTAAAACACACATATCTTTGCCATTTTAATCATGTTTTTGGTATTTTAGGGTCATTTTTGGTATTAAATGGATGTGTGTTTTCACACATATCAAAATTCCCCAAACTAAACGATTGCGTGTCCTCACGCAATATTACATGCCTTATAACCAAATACCAAGAAATTTCCCCAAACTAATCCTTTAAGAAGTAGTAAAGTCTTTGCGGGAAAAGTTTCTAAGTCACAAGTTATAAAACACCCGTTTTCCCATTTTCAAAACTTTTTTTTTCTTTTTATAATTTTTCTTAATAATTAACTACCTAACTACAACTTATTCTTGTGTGACATAATGTATTTGTTTTTCAATAACCTTTTTGGTAACTTAAATCATGGAATAAAAAGCACTTGAAAAGTGTCTTAAAAGATAAATTCGTCATCCCCGACTTTTCACTTTTCCCAAACTAAGCTTAAAAATAAGATCACCGTTAAACACGAGCTAAGATGCTAAGACTACTTATAATTATAACTTGTGAATTTTTCTTCCCGACACATATCATATATTTAAGTGTGTGTGTTCAAATTAATTTAAACCATTAAATCCACAAATTTAGATAGTTGAAATCCGACTAAAGCTTTACACATGGGCCTTTGGGCAAGATGTTGTAATACAGTAGTAAATCACAACTCAAAGCAAACAAAAACCTCCTTAGCTAAGACATCGTTGGTTCACTTGCCCCATAAATGACTTTCTTCTCTAGCATCCCACCGTCATCGGGTAAGTGCTAAGGTTTTTAAGACCCCATCCGGAGAATAATTATCGAGACGCATGAACTTTCGATAAAAAAGCCTTGTAGACTTTTGCAAATGTTGGTTCAAAAGAATACTTTGGTTTTAGAAAAGGAAACTTTTACTATTTATTTTCTAACTTGCAACATTATTATTTATTATTTATATTTACATATTAGGCTAGGAACCGGTATCACTTTTCTTTCGACGTCACATCGGCCACGCCTCCGACAAGAGTCCGTGTACTTATTATGATACCGACCCTAAATATACATCCTCCACAATTTCTTTCGATGTCACATCGAAAACGAACCGACAAATGCCCATGTACTTTATTGTGATGGAGTTTGTATATTATTATTAACACTAAGGATTTATAACTTGCATCCTTTTATTCATCACTATACATATTTTTCTTTTTCATCATCATTTTTTTTTTTAAACATTTTTATTAATAACACATTATTTTTGCAAATAGAAAAATTTCGTTTTAGAAAACCAAAGTATAAGCTTGAACCAAAATTCTTATTTACAAATGATTAGCTTTTATCATCGATAAAGCTTTTTCTCTAAATATGTTGATTAAACTTTTAAGAGCAAAATTCTAATTTGTAAAAATTAAAGAGAACACGTATAATTAATCATTTTAAGAACTTCGGGAAGAAAAACCACAAGTTATTTTTTTATAAGTCCTTAAGAAATTTCCAAATAAACCCTTGTTTAGCAATCCTAATTCGTAATTAACACATCATTTCTTATTCTTTCAATTTAAAACCTCTAATAAATAAATTCGCAAATACTTAGCCTATATAAAATCCAACTCGGCATATTTAAAATCTACTTGAGATTAGCACAATTTCATTTACTTAATGATTTCAAGTCTCGCATGTTTTTAAAGTTACACGAGACAGCACAAACTATCATCAATAATTGTTAAGGGTAAAAGCTAGAATTCAACACGTTCGATCGGGTCAAAAATTACTTCTTATTCTCACCAACGGAAAACCTACATCGTGTCTTAACACTTATTTTTTATCAACTACTAATATATATTTTTTCTTTCATTTTTTCATTTTTTCCTACAAATAAAAACTTAAAAATTTAAAATTTTTGCTATTTTTGTGGGAAAACGGGTACGCGAGAACAAAACAAAAAGCAAGCAAAATCAATTCGATAGATTCCCTCCCTAAACTAAAACGAAACATTGTCCTCAATGTTTAAGGGCGGGTCTCTACGCAAATCTAAGCCGTTTATTAATTATGCAAAGATAAACGTGAATCGATAAGATGAAAGGATATCGGATTTCCCCAAACTAATGACAAGCAAAGTCTAGGAAGCTAGAGTGAACCGGGACAAAACACCAAACACGAGAGTCTTCAGAAAAGTTGGGTCTATCCTGCAAACAATCACAAGTACAAACAACAAGAAGAGGATAGCACAACACATCATAACACATTATTTAAGAAAATAAAAAGAGAATGGATAAGCATGGGGTGAACTCCCACGAAGCGGCTTATTTTTGGTCACCGAGTCGCAAGCTCGACTCGATCCCTGAATTAATTCGTCCTTAGGGAGAGCAATACTTAGAACAAGAAACTTTCATTGAAACTGCCACCGGCTTATGAAACGTGACGATGCCGGGGTCAAACACGGTGTCTTCACTCCCGAAGGAGAGAAATGAAGAAAGAAAGAGAATGAAGGTCAAATCTGAAACAAGGGTGGGAAGGGTGGGTAAAATATCGGCCATAAAATCATGTGGTTTAGAAACACCCTTAAACACTTTGGTTATCAAAATACCCGCTTCGGGTTCAAAACATTTCTCAACATCCGGTGGTTCCGGTGGAGGACGAGGAATTGACGGATCATCTTGGTGGTCAAGGTTAGGTAACTCATTATCTTCATCTTCGGAATCATCATTCTCAGCACCTGGTGGAATTAAATCATCTGGAACAAGGAAAATATCGATCTCTTCTTGAGTGGGCTCACTATCCTCAACGGGGATAGGAGATACGGGAAGAGACTCGATAACTGAACTTTGATTAGCATGAACATTTCCCTGTGACTGGGAAGTTGAAATCTCACAAAGCACTGTCATAAGACTAAGATATTCCTCAAATTCACGATCATTCCTTGCAGGAAGTGTTAAAGGTTCACCAGCGAACTCATGGTGAAGAGGATCACTCCTTGGAGAAAAAATAATTGAAGATTCATTTTGTTCTGGTTCATGATCGGAAATCACTTCGGAAGTGAGATTTTGGAAAGCATCATCACTAAGTAGATTATCAAGAAAAGTTACGTCTCCTTCTGAATCGAAATAACCTTCCTCAAAGTTAGAAAACACTTCCATAGCTAGAAAAACATCGATCTCATCATCATTGTCTTCTTGAGCAAAACACTCAACCTTATCGGATAAAGGTGTGTTGAGTAAAACTGGCTCATCAGAAACGTTGGAATTTTTTATCTCGACATTTTCTTCCATTTCATCAAAAAGAGGATTTATGGTGCTAGATTTGAAATTGTCATCAAATTCAAAAAGAGGATTTGAATTAACTTGAAAATTCTCTTCATGCAAGACCTTCTTAAGAGTCGAATTATCATTACCCGGTGGTAACGAATCAAGAAGAGCAAGTTCATCGGCGAACTTCTCAAAATTATCACTAGTCTTCACCGGAGAAGAACTAGGAGAAGGATCATCAGAATGAGTAGTGGTACTGCCACTAAACGGATCATCTTTTGAGAAATCGATTACAGAAATGGCGTGAACACAATGCTTATTTTTGTTTTTCTCAGATTTATCGGCATAGTAAACAAGTTCTTCCTTTCCTACTCTTAAAGTCAATGTTTCTTCATACAAATCAATGAGAGCTTTTGCAGTGCGAAGGAAAGGTCTTCCTAAAATAATAGGCACTCTCGGGTCAGACTATTAGGAAATCTTATAAACAAGCTTACTTCCTTGACTCAAAAAAAATAAAATAATCTACACTTAATGCTCAATTTATGACTTACATTGTATTAAGCGCTTGATATCTAATGTGAAAGTGACTGTACATATAATGCTTGAAGTGCACATATAATAACTAACTGATTTGTGGGACTAAGAAGATTTAAAAGGTTTGTTTTTATTAAGCACAAAAGACTTTTAAAAAATAGTATGCGTATTGATGCACTAAAAAAGTATATTCAGCTCACAAACAAACCCTACCTGCAAATAGGAATATATGAAGTAATAAATTAACAAATAAGCTATTTTGAAATCCTGTTGTCTAACGACTTAGTGTTATTGATAATATTCTCTTCAAACAAATAATTGTACTAATATTAGTGCTTAGTAAAACTTTGTATTTAGATCTAATTAAAGCTAATTAAAATATGATATTGAAAACTTAATGCAAGCCTTGAACTTGATTTTGGCTATAAGCTAAATTGGCTTAATCCATACACTCTTGTTTCCTTTAAAATCTGAGAAAAATCCATTTTAAGCTTGAATAATTGCTTAAATTAACGCCCTGGTTTTGAGAAAACAGATAAACCACTATAGCAAATTTTCTTAAGGACCTAAGCATAACTTATGTAAGCGTATACTAGATAAGTACTGATGGACTATTTTTTTGGAAAAAGTTTTCATGGAAACTCAAATCAAAACTATGTATTAAAACGAGTAAACTAGAAGCAATAGAGCTCACTTAACAACTAGACTATATATGAACAGAATCAGATGAAAAGCTTAAGCAGAATTAAGCAGTTTTTTTAATTGAAGGCTGATATTGATAATTAAACTAGATTAAAGTTAAATAGACAAGTACCGCTCATGTCACTGCTGCTTAGAATAGGGGACTTAAATGCTCGAAGAAGCGTGTAGCTTGATGTAGTAAAAGAGCTAGTAACAGTCGCAATAAGCCTTGTTCCACTGTTTTGGCTTTATTCATTCATTATTTAAGCTTTCGACCATTAATAGCATTTGAGTGTATAAAGTACTTTCTTATGAAACAATATTAAAACAAGCTTCAAGAGATTAAATTGATTAAGATGTAGATTTGAGTACAAAGGGGCTTATGTAATTTCTGAAATCCATGATTTAAGCTTTAATTTGCCATTAGGAGTAAATGACAGATATTATAAAAAAAAATAGTGTTTTAAATCACAACTGTGAAATTTTATTAAAACTTAAAAGAGTACCAAGATTACTAGAACAAGAATGTCTACATTAATTGTATGAAAAGTAGCTGGTATTATTTAAGCTTAAATTTCACTACTCCTAGCTTATCATAGTCCTAGATGATACCCTCAAGAAGATAATTATATCCTATTATATGTAGAAACTAAGTGGTGTAGGGGTGTGTTTTTGTTGTGTGAACGGGAAGGAAATTTGAAAAGCGTTTCAATCTTAGCCATGTTTCAATTGTATCTTTGTCATTGCTCCAGGTGTTTCTTGAATCACAGCTACCCTTGATTTTTGTGATGTCCCGTTTGCCATGAAAAAATCATGGGATGCAAGTGGAATTGGCATCTTTTGTGGAGTAGTGGTTGAGTTCTGAGTGTGTGATGTGGGTGCAACAGATAAGGGTAGAGGGTAGTTTGTCCGTGGCTGACAGGAGTAAAGTTGGAATAGAGACAGTGTTATTAGTGTTTTGGTTTAGAGGGATAATGGTTTTAGGTTTGTTGTTCTCTGGAGGATAACTGAGGTCAGGGTAGAGAATGGGCTAACAGGGTTTAGGTTATGGTCTAATTAGGGTTGGTAATTTGTTTTGAAGGACTAACGGTGTATTAACCGGGGATCGCTTTAATGGTGTTCAACGGTTAATTAGGAATTTAGAGTGTTAGTCCTAAGGGATTATTGGATTGGTCCTCATATTTTGAGTATTTATATTTGTTTCTTTTGAAACTTTTTTCTTTTGATTATTTTTATTTTTTTTTTGTTTTTATTTTTGTTGTATATTGTAATTTTTTTTTTTTTATGTTATCATTACGATGGCGAAACCCTTAAGGGACTATGGAGTAATTCGGTGATTTGGGGGGGCTAATGGGCATGTTTTAGTCTTGCGTTACTTAGGTTTTGTGGCGACCGGTTTTTTAATGGTTAAATGGCTATTTGACTTTGAATTCAATAGATTAAGCATGTTAATGGGTTTGATCTCGGGCCCGTTAATTTTGGCTGGCTTGGTGCGGGTTTTTTGACCATTTGTGTAGAGGATGCACACGTCTTGGCTTTGACTTTTCAGCGCTTCATTCCATTCTTCGGTGTTCGTGGTTTTTGTTTGGTTGTTGGCGTCGTTTTTGTCCCTTTAGGTGAAGATATTTCGATATCATGCATGTATCAAAGCAAATATCAAAACGATTATGTATTTTTGGCATTTTTATGTGCCGTTTTTTGGTCATTTAGGCTTCTTTTTTAGGTAAAAGGTATGTGTAATTAGAGCACATACACAATACCCACCTCTGTCGCATACTTAAAATATTGTTTGTTGTCTCAGCATAAAGCTTGTGAGTAAAAACTTTAGAAGAATAGAATCTCTCAATTCCCCTCGATTAATTACCTCGAATAGTAGTTAATGTGTTCATCAAAGTGTGATTAAAGACATCTTGATAGCTTTGAAAATGCTCCCGTTTTTAACATTTTACAAATTTCTAAGCTAAATTACACATACATATTGTTTGTGTTTTTTCCCCTTTTTCATTCATTTTTTTAATACTTTTTTTTAACGCCACTAGAATGTTTGGACTTTCGTTTATTGTTCATATCTCGTTAGGGTCACGGGAATTTAGAAGACACTCACGGAATAAGAAGCACTTCAATCCTAAAATGCCCAAAAAGATAAATTCATCGTCCTCGATTTTTCACCTGTCCCAAACCAAGCTTAAAAACGAAATCACTGTTAAATATAAGTTAAGATGTTAACACTACTCATACTTGTAACTTGTGAAACTTTTCACTCCCGACAATTATTATATATTATGTGAATGTGCTTATTTTAAATTTCAACCATGGATAAACCTTTTTAAGAAAATTGTAATATTTCTATGCTTCACGTTCCACCCAAGAATTATGATTTTGAAAGCGAGATCATTCCATGTAGCGACTTTCTTCTTCGCACATCCCAGTCGAGACCGGCTTAGGTGACCAGGCTTTTGACACCCCACAGAGAATAGTATCGGAACTCACGGACCTTCGGTTTAAAAAACTCTTAGGCTTCCTGTTAAACAAACAATTCATTTAGAAAAACCACAACTTAAAACGAAATAGTCTTAGTTCAAAAGCATATTTAAATTTAAGAAAAAGAGATTTTCCCTATATTTATTAAATTATACATCCTTTAAACAAAGGAAAGCCTTTACCTTTTTGAAGGCTGCAACATCGGTTGTGAGCCGGCAAGATGCAGCAAACTTTTATCAGTCTCGGATTATTATTCTTACTATGAGCCTTCTTTTGAAGACTGCCACATCGGTTGTGAGCCGGCAAGAGGCAGTAAACTTTTAACAACCCACAGTTTTTGTTATTATTATTATTACCTCAATTATTTTTTTATTTTTTTTATTTTTTTTAACATACATTTATTTATTACGCGGTGTATAGAGAAAATTTCTTTATAGAGAATTTAAGTATATAGCTGAACTAAGACTAAATAGATTAATGTTATCGACTAAATTAACAAAGCTTCAAATTCAAAAATTATTGATTTAAGTTTAATTTCCGAAAATAACACTTATTATTAGTCAGGTTATGAGCTTATGGGAGAAAAACCACAAATTACACTTATGAGCTTGTAAGATTTCCAAATAATCTTTGTTTAGCATTTAACTCATAATTAACTCTATCATTTCTCGTTCTTCACAAATTTAAAATCTTTAATAAAAAGATCCACGAATGCTTAGTCTAAAAGTTAAGGAGCAAGCTAGAGCTCAACACGCTCGATCGAGTCAAAATTTATTCTTATTCAACCCAGCAGGAAAGTCGAAATTGAGAAAAACACTTATTTAATTTTTGAAAAATTAATTTTTTTTTTGTATTTTGGTGGTAAAAACGGGATTACGTGAAAACAACGGCTGCAGGCACAATCAAATCGATAGATCCCCCCATACTAGAATTGAACATTTCCTTAATGTTTTAAGAAGAGTTTCTACGTAAATCTAAAGTCGTTTATTAATTATGCTCAAAGATAAACGTTAGTCGATAAAATTTAGGATATTGGATTCTCATAATTATGCAAAGGATTGAAGCTCGAGTGAACGAAGGACAAAACCACGAGCACGAGAGTCTTTATAATCCGGAGCAATCCTGTACATACAACACAAACCACACAACACGAGAAAGGAAGAGGCGAACCTCCTCACGTCACACTTATTCATTACTACTATTATAAATATATCATGATAAGCATGGGTTGCCATCCACAAAGCGTTTGTTTATTAATGAGTCACTAAGCTTGACTCGATCCCCCATACTTGAGTTGGTCAAGGAGGATAGAAATGGAGAAACGAAACATCCAAGATAGGAATGTCCCCTCCAGAAATCATCATCGGGCTTTCAGAAAAATCAGAAATGATCTTTGAAGGATTAAAGCCCCGATGAGATAAGAGGTGAGGAGATTCTTCCTCATTTGAAGAAAGACTACCAAGATTGAAAACTTTTTCCTCATTTTTGGATGAAAATGGGAGCAAAGTGTCAAACACTGGAGAAAGATCACCGATGAATGAGATAGAAAGTTCATTCGGTGATAGAAATCTCTTGGATTGGACTTCAATGAATATCCCTAGATCAAAAATCTTATTTCTAGTTACATACAAAGTCTCATCTATTGTTATTTTGGATTCATTCAAGGTAACAAACACTTTACTACGTAAAGAATCGATTAAGGCGTGGGATCAACAAAAACTACAAGATCGGATCCGAAGGAATCATCAGAAGGAGCGAAGTCTGAATACAGATAAAGGGAGGGATGGGTGGGGAAGACATTAGGCACATGAATGTAAAGTTATCTTGTTGGATTATCAAAAATATCCTCCACCACATCTATAGTGAAATTTTTCAAATCGGGCTCATTATCACAATAGAATGCTTCATAATCTGGAAGAGCTAAATCAGAATGAGAAGTGGGATTGCCACTACTTTTCTCTTCCACATCAAAGCAGAAAATCTCGGATTCGAGTAAAGAATTATCAGAAGTGTCAGTCTCCTCCAAGAAAGAGTTAGGAAATAAGGAGGGAGACTTGAGTACAGAATCAGTAGATGGAGTGGGATTGTCCTTTAATGTTTTGATCTTAGCAATAAGAAGATTGATATTCAATAATTTCTCACGAAGTATATCGTCCTTCACCTCCTCTAAGCTGACGAGCTCAGAATCGAGAAGTGATGCCTTAACGTAATCGATGTTCTCAAAAGAATCGTCATCACTCGAAGTACAATCATCGTTAAAATCAGAGAAAATCTCAAAGTGATCGTTTAAAACATCAAGAGGAGGAGAATTATCACAAAAAGGCACATCACACGTATCGTCGGAAATACCCTCGGACTCACTTGGGATTGGAACAAGGTCCTCAACACTAGACTTTAGTACTTCGTCCGATTCCGTTTTTAGAATAGTGCTAGGATGCTCGTCCCCCATACTTAAAGAGTTATCGGGCTCCTCAGTTGATAAGTCGGGTGTGATTGCATTAGACAAATTCTCTAAATATTCCTTATATTGAATAGTGTACTCATCATCATCGTCGTAGAAAGCAGGATAATTCCAACTCGGAGAAATATATTCTGCCAGTTCCTTACTTGAAATTTGAAAATCTTTAAGAAGTTTACGAATCAATTCTTGTATATCCTCTGGTTGATGTTGCTTTTCTCTAAAAGCATGCTGAATTTCAAAAAATTTCTCCCAAGCTAGCGATAAAACCTTTGGTGTTTCTCTAAAAGATATACGATTAAACTTCATTAAAAAGGTTTGTATAGATTTTATTAGGTTTTCTCTGGCTTGAAAAATTTCCTCGCCGTTTCTTTAAAAGAGATATACGATTGTAACTTCTTTTAAAAAGGTTTGTATAGAGTTCATTAGGTTTCGCTCTTGGTTTTGAAAATCTCCCACGCGTTCTTTGAGTGATGTTGATGGAGGTACGGTATGACTGACGGGGTGTGTGATATTGGTTCATAACCTGGTAAAAGATTCTAGATTATAGCATAAAGATTAGGCTTGCATAGATATTTTGGTCTCAGACGGTTTTTGACACTTGAAAAAGTCTCATGAGGGTCCCCCGCTTTTTTCATAATCAAAGATAGGTGTGTTTGGGTTGCTTTGTAAACTTTGGTGGGAATTCATAGATCAATAGTCTTGATTGTAACACGGTTCCGTAATATTATAGATAAACGGAACTGGAGGGTGGACAATCTCGTAACCATTTAATTGGCATTGTGTTCCTACAAAACTCACCAAGATAAGTTTGGGGTTGTGGAGGTGGGTTGAAATTATTTGGTGAATCAATGAAAGAATCTTGCTTATAGTTGATTGTGGCTCAGTTGGGGGGGAAGGCTAGTTGACTTGGTGTTGCTGTCACTGTTGTTTGAGTTGTATTGTTGTCTTGGGGTGTGGTGTGTGTATTGGTGTGTTTTTCGTTTGGGGGGTTGTTGTCAGGCCAGTATGAGTTGGTGCTTCGTTAATTTAATTGTGTATTCATGAGTTTTGATTTTGGATTTGGGTTTTGTGGTTTTTGTGGGTTTGGAGGGTGGTTGGCTTGGAGTTGTGATTTTGAGTGGAGGATTTTGGGTTGGTGTGTGGAATTTTCTCGGGGGGGGAAGCTGGGGGGGGGGGTGGGCGCGGGAAGGGTGTTGGGGGGGAGGGCAAGAAGTGAGCCGGTGGGGGGCGGTTTTGCTGTGGTGTGTTGGGGCGGGTGGGGGGGGCTGGGAGGTTGAGAGTACTAAGGGTGGTGGGGTGTGGGTGTGGAGGGGTGGGTGGGTTGTTGTTTATAGTTTTATTTTGATATTACTTTTTGTGTATCTTTGTGTGTTTTGTATTGTTTGGCTTGTTGTTGAAGTGGATTTTGAGGGGAGGGGGCTTGTTGAGAGTTTGGATCGAGGGTGGGTTGTGGGTTTGTGGGGGATTGTGCTTGGTAGGGATGTGTACGCGGATTTGTTGAGTAAATACGTGGTCTCATCGGAAATGGTTGGAATGTTTGTGATCTCGACAATTTTCTTACCATTTCATCATAAGAGTGGATTGATATGTGCATTTGTTTGTAAATATAGTGTGTCTATCAAGATATTTCAGAAAAGAGGATTTGGTTTATATACTTGAGAATGTCATGGTGTTCGTGATATGCCAAGACTTTCTTGATAAGAGTTGCGAATCAATTCATTTCCTCGCAGGTGGTGAACGAATCAGAAAGGTGGATGCGAGTCGCATCTCTTGGCTGTGGTTGGTTTATGTATAGGGTGTTTTAGGGCGAATTCGCTCTCAGGATGTCAACTATTCAAAAGTTGTCCTGTTATCACCACGTAGAAAGCGAACTTTTTGGTGAGAGGGATGATTTACATCACTGAGGGATTGAAGAGGTTTGGTTAGTTAGATGTTATAGACTTGTGTGTGCGCACTAATAGGATTGCAATCTTTTGGAGTATATGATAATTCTTTGGATTAGTTCGATGATAGGGTGCATTTGAGTCGAAGATGATTAATGATAATTTGTGTGTTTATTTCGCTTTTGAATTTATTGGCGCAGTAGTAGAACAAGTTTCGCTTCCTTTCGTCTTACTCGCTTAAAATCTCGCTATTGTTCTTATGTTGTGTTTAAAAGAGATTCTCACTTGAAGAGGTCTTTTGCGCGCCGGTGGCGGAAGGAAAGTGTTCTTGTTCTAGAATAATGTTGAGTTGTCACACTACTTTGGGATCGGGGCTGCAAAATTTAACCAACACACAAAATTCCGTTGCAAGAAAAGTTGGTAAAACATTTCAATCTCTAGTAGCTACGAACATCTTTCGGCTTGTTGCCCCTAATAGCGTTGTGTTGAGTATAATGGATAACGATTTCGCTCGGCAGGCTGGAGTGTTCATTTCTGAGTAGGAGTACAGAATGCTTCACAGGCCCGAAGTTTCTTGTTAGATAGGAATGAGGATAACAGAATGGTGTTATATGCATTTGGGCGTCGTTGAATCGGCTAAGCTATTGTTCTAGTGAGGTTGCTCTGTAAAGATAGAGACTCGTTGTGTATAATAACAATATTTTACGCCGGGATCTTCGCTAGTAGAGTCTTCATCTCAAGGGAACGTTTGGTTCATGAGGATATTGATAACAGAACAGATTCATCGAGATTCATCTGTCGGTAATGGTCGATTTCTTCCTTGCTTGGATGCTTTGTTCTCTTGTTGTTCCTTGAGGCATCGAGGCTTAAGCCATTTGTGTGGACTTTCGGCATTGCGTCGAAGAGCATACGACTTTCAATATAATCTCTAATCGGAAAGTTGTTTGTGAGAGTGAGCAGTCTTGTCTCAAAAACGCTGTTGGTTCTAGTTACAGTGGTTTAGTCCTTGGTGTGTTCCTATGTCACTTTCATCCTGTCGGGGTATGTGAGAGTTTTAGACGTGTGATTAGTGGATTTTGATGAGGAATTTATAAGAGAGTCGGTTAAATTTCAACATTACGGTTGTGCTTTGCTTTGTGATGGAGTTTGGAATTTTCTGATAAAAATTTAGCAGTTTGCTTCTTCCTCTGGTTGGTGGGGACTTGTGTGGTATTTTCCTCAATAATTAGAGTTTGTTGTACCATCTTTTTCCAGTGTTGAGACGTCTCGGGTTGTTTGTTTCGGGTTCTTTTGATGGACTTGAGAACAATCGGTGTGTTAGAGAAGAAAGGGAGGAGTCGAAGGTCTCATTCCAATGTCATTACACGCCTCCTTGTGGTGATAGCAGTTAATGTCTGGCATGATGAGGTTTGAGTTACGGATTTTGACACTTGGAAAGAGTACACTGATATTTGGAAGTTATAGGAGCAGGAGTCTGTTGAGATGATTTGACTGAAAGAGCTTGGGTTTCTACAAAATCTCGTAGATGTTGTGCCATTTTTGTACTTTGGCTCTTGCTAATTTGTGTGTGTACTTGATTTTGAATGTCATTTTCAACACCGCCATCGTTTGGCATAGGGTCGTGTAGTTTTACATACAGAATCCGTGTTGTTCGAACAACGCAGCCTTGATTTCGGTGAGGTGTAAGTGCTTGTGGAGTTGGTGGAACTCTTGTGGTAAACCAGGTGGTCTGTGTATTGGTGGGTGGTTGAAAAAACTTGGACGCCGCTTGGATTGTTTTGTTGAGTGGTTTTGATTGTAAAATTGCTCCTCCAGATTCGGTTTTATGAGATCTCGAATTAAGATAAATTGCTTCCGCTTTGGTATCGGTTTTGGTTTCCTTGAGTTATTGTTTTGAATTCATTTTGAGTGTGGATTGTAAAGACCATGGGTTTGGGTGTTCTCTATTTGGGTATAGCCGACAAATTAGGAGGTTATTTCCTGTTGGAACTCATAATTTGCCTAGGAGACAGGGCGGCGGTTTTTGGGTTTGGGAATTGATGATTATTAGGATTGTGCATTGAGCCTTGGGGAGGAAACTTTGTTGTCGAAATCGGTGTGCTTTTATCGGACAGATTTGTTTGGGGAAAGATTTATGTCGTGTGTGTGATAGTTTGAATAGACACAATTTGTTGAGCAGCTCAGAATCAAGTTTGCTCTAACTGCGATTCGTTTGAACGGGGTTAGTTGAGGTCGAGGTTTTATTGTGCATAGCTTTTGTCTATTGTCTCAGATCTATATCGCTTTTCTGTTATAGGACGGCTCATTTAGAAGTATTTCTCTTGGATTTTGTTTGGTTCTTGATGGTATGTTTGAGGGTGTCCTAGAGTTGTTATAGAATTCTCTGTCGCGTGAAGAGAAGTAATGTTGTTTTAAAAGATGTTGGCCAGTAGACAGAAGTAAGCAGCTTGTGAGTAACACGTACCGAGTATGTTGATTCTTTTCCTTTTGAATTAGATGGCGTATGAGAATCCTTGATCTCGAGGGCTTCGTTATGTAGTTGAATTAGATTTGTTGTCGCTACGTGCCTGCGGACGGAAATCATTAAGAAGAGCATCTTGATCTATAGTTGGTTATTCAAATTATAAAGGGAATTGTTAGGATACCGTGTACTCAAGTTGATGTATTTTCTGATTGATAGATCAGATTGATGAGGTACATGAGAGGAAAGAGAATCCTTTTTGTGAACGACGTTCCCACTGTTTTAGTGCTTTACTTTGTTGTGAAGGTTTCTGTTAGGCTTTTTGTTATAAAGTATAGTAGTGATTTGCATTTTCCGAGGTAACGAGGTTTACGATGAAGGTAGGGTTAGAAATGTTGATTTATGAGTATTTAGTATAGAAAACTAAAGGTCAATCGCTCATATGTGAGAGAAATATGTTTGAGGAGGGGTGTCGATTTTATCTAGAGACTAATGATCTTCGGGTTCATCGAGTTAGCTAGGAATAGAAGAAGAGCAGGAAAGGCTTAGAGGCGAACGTTGTGCGGGAACTTCAGGGTTTGATTGTCGCTATGGTATCTGTTGAGATAAGACGGTTGTTGAAAAACTAGAAGCAGGTGATTATTGAGGCGTACCTGTTGTCTTACACTTTTGTGTTGGTGGAACTTTGATGTATCGGTGTTTGCACACTACAAGATTGATAAAGGGTTGTATTAGAAGGCTCGAAAGGTTTGCAATTTATCGGGTTGGAACAAACTATTGCATCTTCGTGCCTCATCCCTTCGGTGGGTTGACTTGAGCATTGTAGCATTGGAGCCAATGTACTGAGTGGGTGGTCGGCCATTGGGAAACGTCAGGTGGTTCCTGCAGAATAGTAACCGCGGGTTGTTAGTTGTTAGTTGTCAGCGGTGAGTGATTTCTCTTGGATTTTACGGAGCTTTGGTGATTCGATGTAGCGCGCAGATATGGCAACTTAAATCAGAGAAAATTTTAAGAAGAATGTGAAATGAAAGTCGAGAAGGAATTGGTCTAACACTAATTTTTGGTATTTTGATTTTTGAACTTTCATAACAGCTAAATTTTTAGCACAGTTTACGACAGAAAGAGAGCTTATGACGAAAATAATAATCTCAACTGTACTCTTCACGGTTGGGTTTAGATAGCTCGTATTTAAAAATATAGCTACTTGTGTTCGTAGGGTGGATGCGTTTCGTACTTGTGTAAGACGACCACAAAATGGCAAGATGTAATAGAAGTCTTTCGGGTTCTCTGGACCGATTCGGGAACTGTGCTTCGCTAGAACGTTCTTCCGGGGAGATATTTGAAATGTATGTGTAAAGACTCTCGTCCGATTGAGATGGTAGTGTTAGATTATATTTTGTTGATGTGTTTGACTACAGAGAGAATGAGTGGAGCTTTTTTTTTTCTTTTCCATTAAAATAAGGAAGATTGTGGTTTCTTGGTAGTGTAGTTTTTTTATGAGATGTTGTTGTGTCTCTATAAATTTTTTTTTGTATCTTATTTTACTGTAGTTACTACATAAGTAGAGAGAGAGGAATGAATAATGTTATTAATCGGTTTTTGTTATGGATTTTTTTTGTGAATTTTTGGATAGTGTTATAGAAAACAATATGATATGAATCGTTTGTTCGCGTGAGGGCGAAAGGAGTTCTTCAAGAATACACAGAGTAAATGAAAAGCTGTAAAATACAGGAAGGGAATCTCGCTTTAAGACACTCTAGGTCTCTCATCTCGCCGTGGGATGATGCGCTCAGCGCGGCCACTCAAAATAAAGAGTTATGTCTAGATGTTGTGAGGTTTGTTTAATACTTCTATAAAATATATTTATACTAATATAACCTTATAGAGCAATTTAGAAAAAGTTTCCTTAAGGAAAATTTTTTTCACCTGTCTTGCATAATTTTTATATTTTATAGGCATCCTTTATAATATTATAATACGTATAGTTTAACCGCTGGGAAGATAATATATAATACGTATATTTAACCGGGAAGAATGATCACCCGGGTCGTTTCCCCAACGACTAGTGCAATTGAAACCTCATTTAAGCTCGGATTATGATTTGAATAAAAACAAAGATATTTTGATTATCTACAACTACCAAATAAAAGCAACAATTAAAATGAACAATTAAAAAAAAACAATTAAGCACTTAAAAAGGTAAACGGGAAACAAATAAAACGCGACAATTTAACAAGTAAATCAAAATTAAGTCCTAAAAATGCAAACTAAATTCCTAAACCTAAGTTAAGATAAAAGAAATTTTTAAGAAAAAGAAAGATATTTTTTTTTATAATTTTTGAATTTTTTAATGAATTAAAAACTAATTAAATTTAATTAAATTCTAAAAAAAATAAAAAATAGCTAATAATTGAAATTATATTTTTCCTAGATAAAATAAAGAAAAATAAAATTTTTAAAAAAAGGAATCACTATTTTTGACTTTTTAGATTTTAAGATATGAATTTTCTAAAATTAAATCTAATTAAAAGCTTAAAAAAAATATTAAAACTATTAAAAATATAAGCCTAAAAATTTTATAAAAATTATACTAGAAAAAAAAAAGTGCAGAAATTTATAAAAAATAAAAGCCCTAATTTTTACTTTTTTATTAAACTTTAATTAAACTAATTAAAAACTAAACCTAATTATTAAAAATTAAAAACTAACTAAAAACTTAACTAAGGACTAACTATGCAAATCCTAAAAAAGGACTAACAGTGCAAATTACTAACAGACGACTGGACTAAATGAGAAAAAAATTAAAACTTAAAAAATTACACTTCTACCCTGAGGGCCCAAGCCCGATTACAAGCCAAGCCCATTAAGCACTAAAATTAAGTTGAGTTTTAAAAAGGGCTTAATATCAAAAACTTATAAGAGCAAAGTTGTAGAACAAGTTGTGGTGAACAATTTTAACAAAAGCACCTCTAGCTGAAAGCCAATAATAAGCTCAAAAAGAGCTTATCAATAAGTTGTTTACAGAAAGAAGGGGTTTACCCTTGGTTTCACTAAAACAGCTATTACAAGCTCAATTTAAGCTCAAACTTAAATCTAAAAACTGATCCTAATAGCTTATGATGCCTACTATCTAGGAATGAAAAGCTTTTTATACTAGAAACTCACTAAGCTAATTGAAATTGATGAACAAAGAGGTAAACTCAGGAATGAACATAATAAGCACAAATTAAGACTAAGCTAATAAGCTCAATAAGCTCAATAAGCTAAGACAGAGGTAAAACTTTTGCACACTTAACAATCAACTTATAAACTACTATTATCATTCATAAAACCAACACTTCTAAGCTAGAAATCAAAATTTTAAACTACTTTCTTAAACTACTACGGTTTTTTGCTTTGGCTATTTTAGTGACTTTTAAGCTACAATGTACTAAAGTAAATAAGCTAGAAAATGAACGATAAGCCCTAATCTATATTAAGCTGCTTGAATTCTTTAAGCTAGAAGAAATTAAGCCCTAAGATCCTAGATTAACTACCCTAAATTTGAACCTAAAGTGACAGCAGTACTAACTGCTGTTAGTACGATAGTATTTTTCAAAAGCCACAACAATTGTGCCAAGGTATCCTAGAGGGATAGACCTGCACCTTAGAACACTCTTATTGAGTGTGTTGGTACTTAAAGCCAAACAACCACTTAAAGCTCTTAAATAGAGCTTGAAATCAAGTTTTGAGCAATCAGCAAGTAGCCACAAAGTACCAGGTGCTATTCAAGCAAAATAAGCCACAACTTGTTGAAAAATGAAAACTAAATCTATAAAATCTTTTAAAAACTTTAATCATCAAGGAAACTAGATGTTCAAATAGAAATCACCTAGTTTTTTGACTTTTAGTGGTCAATTAACTAATTCCAAACAACGGTCCATATACTATGACAGATTTTGATCAAACTTTTGATTTTGAAAACTAGTGATTAAACCTTAACAACTAGGTGACTAACAGCTTATATCAAACTTAATTAACATAAATCAACAGCTGAAAATGCTAAAATTTAAGATCTACACTAACTTAACTAATATTTTTGGTTTTTTAGGTTTTTTAGACAGAAACTGAAAATCTAAGATTAATAACTATAAAGCTAAAAACAGATGAAGATTTATAACTACTAAGCACTAGAAGAGATAAATAAGCATAAATAAGACAATAAGCTCACAAATTAATAAGCAATGAGGTAGATAAGCAAAGATCTATACTAATGAACTATTAAATGCAAATTATAAAAGCAATTAGAATAAAGGAAACTTACTTTAACCTCTAGCTAAACAAGAGGACCCAATGAAGGGCAGCTACAAGCTCTCCTAGCTTATAAATAAGCTAGGAGTAAGGTCCTTCTTGGTTTTTCCATTACAACCAACTTCCATTAGCTTTCCATTCTTATACAAGGTAATAAAGTTTTTTTAAGCTGGTTAATAAAGTTTAAGTAAGATTAAGATAAATTGAACTCAAATCATGAGCTTAGAGACTCATGAGAGCTGTTAAGCTTATTAGGAGCTTATGAGACAGTACACACACTTTGAGAGTATAATAAAAGAGCTTATAAAAGATTTAAAGGAACACTTTATTAATTGAATGAAGATTGATTATATTAATAAAGGGAGATTACAACTGATTTTTAAAAAGGAAAATTACAATAAGCTAAAACTATTCTAAAAGCTATACTAGGTGAAAAACTAGAAAAGAAAAGATACTCGTGTGTGTGAGGTGAGGGTGCTATTTATAGCCAATCCCTGAAGATTCTAGGTCCTTGAGCCTCTGCCCGCTCCTTTTAATCATAACCATCCATTCTTCCCAATGATTGGAGACTCACTTTAAGCCCTTATAGCTAAATATGTAACACAACAGAAGAACTTGATAACAGACGTTGCAGATTGCCAGCGTAGCAATCCGTGATGTGACATATGTGTTACTTCTGTGAGTAGCCCGCATTCTAAATTCTACTTCCCTTTGTGCTTTTTAGCCACCCAACGTGTCATTACTTTCTTGGGATTGACAAATGAGGAGGCTTGATGAAAGTAATGAACACCTGTACACATTTCATATGACCATAGAATTGCCAAATTTCTTTAACTAATAAAAGCCCTTTGATATGAGGCAAGGGTGATTTAGGGAAGATGATGAATAGTAGAATTTGATCTTGGCGCCAAATTTTGTTTTTAACTGAATACGGGTTAAAATAGATTTAAACTTTGGGCGAATGGCATTTCTAGTCCCTCTCATTTTCTTTATTTGTTTTTTTTTAAAAAGATGTAGTGTAGAAGTAAATTTTGAAAACGGCAAGATGAGTCCTTGTGGTTTATAAAAAAAGAGTTATTGGGCTAAGGGATTGGGCTTTTGGATCCGGGTGTGGCCCATTTAGGCTTAGGGACCATTTGTGGATTTTTCTGAAACTTGGAGGACTAAAGTGGAATATTTTGGGTTTTGTCCTTTTATGGTTGACTTATGATTGACCCATAGTTGACTGAAGTTTTGACTTTTTCTGGCTTTGGCTTCCGGCTTTTGTTCACTCTTCCGTTCTTGTGTCCGTGTTTGCCCGTTTCTGACGGTTTTCTTTTGATTTTTCATATATCCGTACCTGCACACACAAAACACAAATACAAGCATATTTTTGCCATTTTTGGTCTGTTTTGGGTTTATTTGGGCCATTTTAGGTATAAATGGATATGTGTATTTAACACTTATCAAAAGGTTTGTTGCTTTGGAACCATAAGGGTTGGTTTGATGTTTTAGGGTTCGTTCGTTGTGTTTTGTTAGATATGCTTTTTAGTTCTCTTTCATTCATTGGTGTTCTTCTTTCAAGCCCTAACTCAATTTAGGGTTTCTTTTTCTAGGGTTTTGTTTTCTGTTTCTTGGGTTTCAGTTTGATTATTTATTATGGGGGATGGCAATTGGAAGTCTTATAGATCTAAGGATGATCAAACCCAGTAAATCTCTTAATCAATTTATGTGACTAACTTTCCTGATCACGTTACGGCTCGCGATCTTTGGAAGGTGTGTAATGATTATGGAGTCATTGTAGATGCTTTCATTCCTTATAATAAATCAAAAGCAGGTAAGTGATTTGCTTTCGTCTGGTTTATTAAGCTTGATAATATTGATCATCTTGTCGCGAACTTGTGCACCATTTGGATTGGGCGTTTCCATCTTTATGCAAATGTTGCCCGTTTTCATAGAGAGCGTAAACCTTCTGCTCCTTCCCATCCCTCTAATGCTAATGAGTGGAATTCACCAGGTTCTTTTGTCTTTATTCTTAAATCAGGCAAAAGGAATAACGTCATGTCTGATCAGGTTCTTCCATCTTTGATTCTTGATGACTCGTGTATTTCAGATAGAGATTTTAGCTTGTATCTAATGGGTAAATAAAAGATATCACAGCCATGCCTAATCTATATGTTATTCTAGAAAAGGAGGATTTTCAGAACTTGAACACTCACTATTTGGAGAGCTATGGGTCCTTATTGAAACGGTCTCTATCTATGCCAAGGAGAAACTTTTGGATCATACATGTGTGGGGTCGTGGTTCTCCTCTCTAAACGAGATTGTAACTCTTTCGTTAGTGATGAGAGAATTGTTTGGATTTCTCTTGAAGGCTTGCCTCTAAACGTGTGGACCCGTAAAACATTTGCTAAAGTGGCATCTAAATGGGGTGACCTTGTTGAATGGGAGGATTTAGCTAAAAAATCTCTATTTTGAAGCGTCTGTTGTAGAAAACTAACTCAAAGCGAGATCATTGCTGGAACGTTTAAAGTCCATATATGAAAGGATCATGTATGGGGTTTCATAGCAAAGGAAATGGGAGACTGGGATCCCGTTATATTTTGTAAATTGATTCTTATGAAAGTGAGTCATCTGATGATGAAGAAGATGCTGAAGACGACGGTCACAGTCTGGAGATAAAGTCATAGCAGATAATGATGTTGAGATGGTCTCTGAATCAAATTGTATGCACAATAACGACTTACTTTATGATAATAACCACAACAATATAATGCCTGATAAGGACAAAGTTCTATCCGAGGACCCTTTTAATTTATATGATATCCTAAACAAGAGAAAGGATAGTGGTGACAACTTAAAATATCCATATGGTTTTACACCAAGTGTGATTAACGTGGAGGAGGTGAACAAAAAGGAGAAATAGGCTACAAGTAACGAGGTAAATGAGCATATTAATTCTACTTTAAATAAGCTTGAAGAGTCTGTTCCCAAAGGAAAACTTTCATTGAATAATAGTGTTTGTGCGAAGAGGTTCACAATGTAACACTTGACAACGAAGGATTAAAGCATAACCCGATAACATTCCACATCCAAATCTGGGTCGCAACGAATGTTGAAATATCCCAGGGCGTTACTACATAGTTCAATAGCCAAGATCTGAGAAGACCACTAAATGTGTCGTTAGAAAAAGATACAATGGATTAACAAAATACATTGTTTATTACATAAGACCACATGGCTTCAAATTGTTCCACACACTATAAATAAAGATTCCCGGTTATAAACAAATGTCCCACAAAATGTATAACCCCAAATCTTAAATGTTGCTATCCAAATTATTGACCTCCAATGTATCAGCGCACCTCGTGCCTTATTGACCTGAAAAACATGCTTAAAACTCACAAAAGTTGGTGATTTCATAGGTTTATTAAATCAATTATAGGATCGATAAGATTTCCAAGTGAATGATTAAGCACAAAGTGAAACATCATAAAAAAGTAAATTAAGATTTTCCAAGCTCATGACACTGAAGCTCGACATGTATGAATGCAATAAATTGCCAATAAATGCCCGTGAATGATGTTCTAACCCGCAACATCCCAATCCGACATGGTATACGTTTGTTGTCTGGCAACCCGGCACAGTGAGCGATACTCACAGCCAAACCGGGGATGTCAATCCAAATAGACTATTTATAACCATTCGCGCTCGATAAATCCTAGTAATTAACAGTTCATGCTAAAGGGCTCAGTGGGCTATCGTACTTAAGGCAAACACGTACTCATGTATTTTATTAAAAAATTGTACACTTGCGTCAATTTGTAAAACAAAGCATGTTCCACCTCAAGGATGTAATCATTTAAATAATTGTAAAACATGGGCTATGAACTCACCTTAAGAAATATCTTCTGAAAATGATAAATAATAACCCAAGTATTGAATCACAGACCGTCAAATACCCACGTAAATACGGCCATCTTAGTCTACAAATTAAGGCTAAAGACTAATGTATAAACTCACAATAAATTGCTAGTTTTATATCATACATGTTATCACTTGAGCTGGTGTTACGTGATAATGTCTTGGGAAATTGTTGATGGCTTCTTGGAGGTAATAACGATCTCACACGTTTTAGTATATACGTGTAGATGTTATTAATAAATATTCGTATTTATTAAATCGTAGGTTAACTTGTATATTATTCGAATGTAATTCGTCTGATATATACAGTGTTTAATGAAAATCACTTTTGATATAAAATACCCTTAAGTTTTCTATAATTACAAAACAGAGAAAAAGCCCCTCTAGTTTATGAAAATGTAACATTTACACTTTAGACCCTTAAGTTTTCACTTGTACATGTTTAGTCCTCCAACTTTACAAAGTTTACACTTTAGGTCCTTATATGACCCATAAATCCCTAAAGTTTTAGAAGTAACCAAAACAGTCCCTTAAGTTCTAAAACAGTGTATTGATAGTTTTAAACCTTTAAGTTTCAAAATTGACACTTTTAGTCCCTTAACTTGTAAAAATCGCATTTTAACTCCAAGTAAGTTCTAACAAGTGGCATTATGTTTCATTAAGTTCCAATAAGTCATATAAGCTGTTGTCAGCCCATAAATAAGCTTGGATGAGCTTATTTTTGGCTTATCGAGCTTATTGGGCCTTATTGGACCCGTTAAGGTCCAATAAGCCATTTGAAGGTCCAATTGGGATTTTAAAAGCACAAACGCCTTCATTAAGCTTATTTAAGATCGTTAAGTTGAAAATAAGTTCGGTAGAGCTTATTGGAGCTTATTCGAGCTTATTGGGCTTGTGAGCCCAATAACTCAAACCCAAAATATATTTAAAAGGTTTCATTAGTGTTTTAACTTATTTCTTAGACTTATTAAGCACAATGGGGTCTGTTTGCTTGGTCAGCTTATCCAATAAGCTAATAAGCTCGCTATTGGGCTTCTTGGGCCCAATAGGAACCCGAATAAGGTTTCTAATGGTTAGACTTGGTCCATTAAGGTCCATTAGCTATATTTAGGTCCATTAAGCTCATCAAAGCTGTATAAGCTTACCAATAAGCTGTTTGAGCTTATTGTAGCTTGTTAGCTTTTGTTAGGCTCGGTCGTGGGCTAGTAAGCTCGATAAGGGTTCGGCTTGGTTTCTAGGTTGTGTCTAGGTTCGTGTTAATTTCAATAAGCATCCTTAGTCCCTAATAAGCTGTGTCTCTTAGGAAACCACCTGTTGGGCCTGTTGGGCTTCCATAGTGGTTGTTGGGCCTCAAGTGACCCGAATATACTCCCTTGGCTTAATAATTTGGTTCTAGGGCTCTAACCATTTCGTTAAGCCCTCGTTAACGTTTATTAATCATTATTTAACACATGCATTCGTTTAAATAGTTATCATACACGTTCCCAAGCCAAGTGGTCTCATTTGAGGAGATAAAGAGTGCGCTTTAGGATTATGGGACGAATAAATCCCCTGGTCCTGATGGCTTTGCTTTTGAGTTCTTTCAAAGATATTGGAAGCTTTTAGAACATGATATTATGGCAGTCGTTAAAGAATTTTTTGCTCCAGGTACTTTTCCACAATGATTTAATTCTTCTTTCATTGCTTTAATCCCTAAGATTCATGATGCAAAAGTCATCAAAGATTATCGTCCTATAAGTTTGATTGGAAGCCTTTATAAAATTATTGCCAAGATTTTAGCTAATAGACTTAACTTTGTCATCTCGGGTCTTATTAGTGTCGTCCAATCAGCTTTTGTTTCCAACCGCCAAATTCTTGACGGTTCATTTATTCTTAGTGAACTTCTTTCGTGGTGCAAGCATAAGAAGTTTAGAGCTATGGTCTTTAAAGTCGACTTCGAAAAGGCATTCGACTCTATACGGTGTGATTACTTAAAAGATATTTTAAAGATGTTCGGTTTTCGTGATAAGTGGTGTGGTTGGATAAATGGTTGTCTCAACTCCGCCATGGGATCGGTTCTCGTCAATGGAAGCCCTATATCAGAATTTCAATTTCACAAGGGTTTGAAACAAGGGGATCCTTTATCTCCCTTTATATTTATCTTGATAATGGAAAGTTTGCATTTATCTTTTTCTAAAGTTACGAATGCAAGTTTGTTCTTAGGTATTCCTATTGATAGCTCGTTGACAATTTCTCACCTTTTCTTTGCGGATGATGCTATCTTCGTTTGTAAATAGGACTCCTTGAATATACGCACCATTGTTAATGTCTTGAAGTGTTTCCACTTGGCTTCGGGTCTGAAAATAAACTTTCATAAAAGTAAAATTATGGGAATTGGCACTCGTCCAGAAGAAGTCAACGCAGCAGCCACAACTATGGATTGTTTGATTTTTACGAGGTGAGATGTCTAGAATAAAATCTTAGGATGGCATGGTTGCTAAAGTGTTTTCTCACTTATCCAAATAGAAGTTTAAAACCCTTTCAATAGGTGGTCGAATTACTTTAATTAAATCGGTTCTAACATCCATTCCTTTATACCATATGTTTATCTTTAAAGTTCCTTCGAGAGTGTTAAAGCTCTTGTTATCGATTAGAAGAAATTTTTCTAATGGAGTGGACCCGTCGGAAAGAAAAATGGCTTGGATTAGTTGGAATAAAGTCTTAGCTTCTAAGAAATACAGTGGCCTTAGAGTTTCTAGTTTCTAGTTTCTATACTCTTAATCGAGTTCTTCTCTTTAAATGGGTTTGACGATTTTTTTCTCATAGTTCTTGTCTATAGACGAGATTCATAAAAGCTATTTATAGTGAAGACAGTGCTCTTAATTCCCCAAGTTCTTTGTCTAAATGCTCTCCTTGGTTAGACACTATTCGTGAGATTACTGTTGTTCGCACAAAAAGCGTTAATCTTTTAGATTTAATTCGCAAATAGGTGGGCAACGGGTTAAGCACCTCGTTTTGGGAGGATCCTTGGTTAGATGATTTGGCATTAAATCATAAATTCTCGAGACTTTATGCTTTGGATAACTACAAACAAATAACAGTTGTTGAAAAAATTAATCATGCTTCCATGGTTGATACTTTTCGTCGTCCTCCTAGAGGTGGTGCTGAGGAAGAACAACTCGGTTTTATTTTATCCCACATGAATGGTCTAATATTGACAAATACACGTGAGTTTTCTGTTAAATTTATTCGTCAACTTATTGATGATTCGATTCTTCCAAAGGAGGAAGTCGCCACAAGGTGGGTTAAAGTTATGTCCATTAAGATTAATGTGTTTTCTTGGAGAGTTCATTTGGATAAGTTGCCTACTCGGTTGAATCTTTCCCTTAACGGTATTGATATTTCGACTATTGTTTGCCTTCTTTGGCATGCCTCTGTCGAATCCGGTTCCCATATCTTCTTTTTCTGTCATATGGCTCGTCAATTATGGAGGAAACTTATGTGTTGGTGGGAGCGTTAGGACATTGATTTAGCCTCTTATGATGATTAACTTCTACGGCTTAATTCCTCTAGGCTTTCTAAGC
>BQNB010077406.1:2473-30856 GCA_026074375.1 Tanacetum coccineum | reverse complement strand
ACATTTATTTTCATTAAAAACTTTAAAAAATCATAAAATATAGAAAAATAATCAAAAAAATATAAATCTTTTTTAGAAAAATTTCTTTTGTCATAAAGTTCATAGGAAAATTAGTTTTACTTTCGTAGGGTCTAAACTGCAAAATTTCGTTTCTTAAAGAACGGGATTCGTTCCCGTTCTCGTTTTTCGTGTTTTTCGTGTTTTAACGCTCATTTTAACTTCGTTTTTGTTCTAGTTTTCTTTAAACTTACTTTTTAGTCAAATAGAGTCCATTTAAAAAGAAAAATTTAAGTTAGGTTTATTTTTAGCAAATTAAGGTTTTTGACCTCCGTTTATGGGTCCCGTTTTACGTTTTTAGTTAAATTTTGATTTCCCGTTATTTGTCTTTATGCTTAATTGTTAAAATTTGTTAATTTTAATTGTTAAAAGCAGTTAATCAAATCAATTATTGTTTCCCATTCAAATCATTGTCCAAGCATCAAACGTGGTTTCAATTTCACAAATCGTTGGGGATAACGACCCGGGGAATCATACTTCCCGGTTAAGATACGTATTATATTATATTATATATATTTTGTAGAGTTTCCTTTTTACCTTTGTCCTCAAGGGTAAATTGGTAATTTTCCATAGTCTTATATATTATATATATTTTAAGCGTATCAGTTAACTAACCGGCGTAGTTAGTTAATAAGCAACATGTAAAGGCGTTTTGGGTATAATTCTAAAATTTTACTAATTTTAAAAAGTTACTCCATCTAAATCCATAGTACTCATCATTGCGGTCTCGAATAGATATAGCAAGCCAAGTTCTAAAGTCCACTACATCACCGACACACTCATATTTTATGGAATTTGGGTAAACATTTGGAAACGGATAAGGTTAAATCCTCACAATATCTAACAAGGGTTATTGTGTGCGGGTTATGTATCAAGTAATTTCTCGAAAGTATGCTTGAACTTTTTTTAAAATTTAAGCATAATTTAAGCATTTTAGTGTGAAAAATAGGACAAGTAAACATTCTAATTCCATCCCCCACTTAAATTATACAACGTCCTCGTTGTATATATAAAACATTAAATACGGGAATTAAAAAGAATTAGAATGAGAAACTCCCTTGATATTTGCTCGGTAGATTCTCCATGTAGGTTTATTGAGCAAGATTGTGTGTTGAACAGCCGTCTTGAAGTTTCAAGTCTCCAACACTTCAAGATCTCCAAATTTGTAAATTTTCCACCAATATTCGTCGATATTTCTTTCACGAGATCCTGTGTAAAATAGGAAAAATATGCATTCCTATCTTGGTATCTATGGCTAATTTAAACTAAACTAAACAAACTAAATACGAGTTAGTCTTGGTGAATACGCTGTATCGTGTGTATGAATACACCATATTGCCAGAACTGACAATAATGTTTTTAAAGTGCATAAAAAGTAAAGACTGATAATGTCCAGACAATCAATACGCCGTATGGTATGTAGCGGATACGCCGTATTGATGTCTGGGAAGACATACTCGATAAAATTAAATAACATTTCGGGTTGTCTCCCGGGAAGCACTTTTGTTTACAGCGAAGTCTTTAAGTTAGACTTTTCTTCAGCTTTTCTTCACTATTCCATCTCATGCACGCTAATGTGCTCGCGTGTGAGCCATTCTTCTGTTTTCTCATCTCTGATGTAATCGGGTCCTAAGTTCAAGACTCCTTTGTAGAACCTTTTTAACTTTTGGTATGCATGCGAGATTCCATTCATCTTATCTTCTTCACTTACCTTCAGTAATGGTGGGATTTTGTTGCATTGCTCATTAGTATGGTGTTTAAACCTCGGATGTGATCACAACATTTGGTAAGTTACTTCATCATTACCATTGTAAATGGTAATTATTCCTTCAAACCGTCTTGCTTTAATTCCAACTTCTCTTAAAAATGGTTCGCCAAAAATAACATCGCCTATTCCTTTATCACGATAAGCATTCATATCTTCTAAAACCGCAAAATTCGTCACAATAGAAAAGGTTCTAACAAAAATAGGCACATTTTTTAAAGCTCCTATAACATTATTCCCTTTGTACATCATTTTATCTTTCATTATAGAGTTATGAAACTTTTTGGACATCACATTGACATACAGTAATGGTAAGAAATTGACGTGTGTAAATTCAAATCCTATCATGCATGAAAACTTTCAGTTGTGAGCACAATCTATATGAATCTTCTTATCATAGTCTCAACAACTAGGGTAATCATCAGTCCCAGTATCAAGATCCTCATTCCTAGTTCTAAATTCCTCAATTACCTCACCTTCCTCAATGGTGGGCATCAAATGATCACCTTGATCTCTCCTAAGCTCTAATGGTTTATTTAGATCATTTAATTCAATGTAATCTCCATCCAAAGGGTCTAATGATCTATTTAACACCAAAGTCTCTCCCATTAGCCTAGCTTCTAAATCAAGTTCCATTCTTTCTCTCAAACTTAGCATGTAGACCCTATTAATTAAACTGCTAGCATGTTTAACGCTTTTGAAAATAATTCTTACTTCCCCAATCCTCAAAGTAATATTTCGTTTAAAAACATCAATATTAGCACGGGCGGTAGATAAAAATGGTCTTCCGAGGATCAAAGGCACTTTGATATCCTCAGGCATATCTAGAATTATAAAGTCTATTGGAAAAACAAATTTACCAATTCCTACTAGCACATTTTCAGCAATTCCTTTAGGATATTTCACAGTCCTGTCTACTAATTCAACTATCAACTTAGTATGAGCTAATTCGCCTAATCCTAAGTCAAGGTAGGTCGAGAGAGGCATAACACTAACGCTAGCTCCTAAGTCAACAAGGGCATTATCAAAGCATACATTATTAATAAAGCAAGGTAAAGTGAAACTCTCTGGGTCTTTCTCCTTTCTAGGTATGGAATTATCGACATGTGAAGCTTCAGAGTAAGCTTATGAGAATTGTGGTCCATATGATCCATTCTTTTCTTCACAGAAGTAACCATTAAAACGACTTGGAAATAAAATCGTCATTTGTCTTGTCTCGTACATCAGTGTACGGTTCTGTCCAGTGGATACGACGTATTGGGAGGATCCAATACGGCGTATCGGGTATGAATCAGCTTCAACAGTAGTCGAGATTGACTTGAATTGATCTCTCGGGTTTGCTTTAGTAGAGCTAGGTAGATTTCCAAATCCTCTTTCTTGTAGTACATTGCTCATTTGCCCGATTTGAATCTTTAAAGTTTTAATCGATGCTCCTTGGTTTCGAATGGCAACATCCGTTGAAGCTTGGATTTCTTTAATAAAATTAGAGCTTTTTTCATGTCTCTTTGCTGATTCACTCATAAAATTGCTCAAGGTATCTTCCATAGATTGCCTTCATTCTTGGTACAAAGGATTCACATTGTTCCTTTGATAGAATCCTGGAGCTGTTCCTCTATATCCCCCTCCTTGAAAAGGTCCACCAAATTACATGTAGTAAGCTTCTTCGAGGGTTTTCCCTTCTTATTTGAGTCGGCAATCTTTGGTTTAATGGGGCCCTTTGCATTGTTCGCATCCAACTTGAGCAGCATATACTTTTTCATTTACTTTCTTGATATCTCTTCCAAGATTATTGAGTTGTGCTTGTATAGCTGCTAACCAGTCAGAAGTTTCAGTACTTCTTGACCTAGATGTTCCATTGTGCCATTTCTGAGAGTATTCATCCATTTCTTGAATGGATACCTTTGCATCAGCAGCAGTCTTAGATGGTATTGCACCTTTTGAATCAAGAATATGTCGAGTAGGAATTCCCAATCCATTATAAAACAAGATTACCTCCTGAATCTCTATTAAATAGTGTTGAGGACACTTCATTAAGAGTTCTTTAAATCGCTCCCATGCTTGGTAAAGGTTTTTATCTAGTTCTTGCTAAAAGTTGTTGATTTCCTCCATTTTCTTTAAAGTTCAAGCAGGTGGGCAATATTTGTTCAAAATTTTTGTTTTAAGACCATCCTAAGTTGTAATTGAACGAGTTGGTTCGTTTCTCAGCCAACGGCTTGCGGCTCCAGTTAAGGACATAGGGAATGCTCCAAGCATCACTTGGTCTATAGTAATATTTAGAATGTGGAATAGATCGACGATCTCAAGAACTTTCTCAATGTGTTCATTCGCATCTTCATGATCCGAACCGCTGAAAGTGTTGGTTCATAGTTCTTTGAGAAATTGGCCCTTTAGTTCAAAATTATCCTTGTCCTCGATCTTAGGCCTAGCAACTCCCGATCCATAGTCAGCTCGAGTTTTGCTCATGTATTGTTCCATAGTTTCCGCTATTGCTTCCGCAACTAGATCAAAATCAGGCGATCTTAATTCGTCAAGACTTAGTGTCTTGAAGTGCTTCCTAGATGATCGAAATTCTCTATCCGGATCCTTGAAAGGTGTAAATAGTTGCTTAGTTGAACTTCTTGTCATGCACTACCTGAAACAAGGGATAAACAATCAGTAGGATGGGCTCAGGAGAAAGAAAACACAGGTATACGAAATCAAATGTGGAAAGCTACTGTTACTGTTTCAGATGATTGATACGCCGTATTTAATTCACGCCGTATTAATCAGTTGAATGAATATGCTATATCTGGATAAAAAGTTGGATACACCGTATCCAATGGAAGTGGATACGCCGTATCTAGTTATCTACCAGAACAATGTATTAGGAAAACAATTAAATTAAACACACAAATATACAAGCAACTAATTAAACTAAAAAATATACAAAATAAAAAATACAAGAATATATACTAATCTAATTTACACTACTCCTAAGGGTTAGATCTAATCTAATAACCAAAATAAAAAATAAAAATTCAAGATTAAATTCTCACTCCCCGGCAACGGCGCCAAAAACTTGATGTGTCATTATGTGGTGTATAATTTTATGATTCAAGTTTTAAATTTATATTTTGCCTACTTAACCAAAAACAACACTTTAACGGGCAGTGTACCCGGTCGGTGGTAGTTTCATAGTAAGTAGGGTGTCGAACACTTGAAGCGAGGTTAAATCTCTCAATTTATTAATATTTTGGTTATCTAATCTAAGTTAATTCTAGTCTAAGTCAAACCTATGCTAATCCTATGTTAGTTCTAATTCTAATTCTAACAGGTAAAGGGGGGGGGGGGTTAGCCTAAGAGACTGGCACGGGTTTGGTGGTGACTACAATCAATTCAAGACACTTTAACCCACGCAAGCAAATTAATAGAAGATAAAAGAGTGGTCAAGCCTTATGATAGAAAACTGTATTAGCCATCATTAATCTGATTAGAAGTTGGTTTGTTTATTTAGTGCAATGATTACTTATCTCGAGGTGGCATATCATTTTTAAAACTTAGGCGGGACTTCATCCTAAGACCTAGACACAATAATTATGTCATAATTAAAGCATCCGCATAAAGTATCCTTATTTGCTGATTATAATCTATCTTAGGGATTAAAGTAATGGTGATCTTGTTAAACCCTAGCTCATAAAGACTTTACCCACTTACAGCTTAACGGCGATTTATACACTAGTAGTCCACTAACCAAGTCTTTACCAATTAATTAGAACATACTCGTTGATCCCAAGGGTCACCACCGGGTTCCAAGTAAGCGTAGCACAATCTAAAGGTCAAAGATAGGTCGTATAATTGATGGATCCTATTGGTCTAGATGTATAAATTACTATATGGAGAGCTATCCCGGCATCTAGATTACTTGGTCCGTATCACTAGATCCAGTTGAATAATAGGTCGCATATTAAAGCACATAAACATGTATAAATTGATAAACATAAACAAGCATACAACAATAAATTAAGCAATCAAGATATAAACAAAACCAAACATTAAGATCTTCATAATAATGGCTAATACCCGAAGGTATTAGCCTTCAAACATCATAGTTAATACAAGAGTAATGGCTTAGCCAAGGTAAACTAACTGAGTTAACGAATGATACCAAAAACTAAACGATTACAAAAATATATGAAATTACGCGTTGTCTCCTATGGATTGGAACGCGTTGCAAGACCTTTTCTGCTATTTTTCTCATCTGAAAATCGACTTTTGTGGTTTAGGTATCGAGAATTTGATTTAGCACACTTAAAAATCGTTTTTGAGTTTTCTATTTATAAGGTCTGAAGTCGGTTCGATACGGCGTATCAAATGCGTAAGATACGGCGTATCGGGAGTTTCTTGAAGTAGGGACCACGTTTGATATCTTCCAGAATATTCACCTTCTATATCTTCAATACAGCGTATTGGTCTTCTCTAGATACGGCGTATTGATCATGTTTCCTTCGTGGTCTTTGGTGAGTGCAGGCACAGATACGCCATATATTCCTTGATGGATACGGCGTATTGGTTGTCAGAACAATAATCTTTAAAATATCTTCGTTTAAGCTCCAGAATGCACGACTTTTGCTAATATTCACCAAGTACTCCGTAATTACTGCAATTCTCAAATACAAACGATAAAGTAACAATTCTTTCCAATAATTATACAAAATGGGTTAATTACATGGGATAAATAATGTTATAAAATAGACGTTATTTGATGTCATCACAACACCTTAGATATAATACCTAAGAACACTAGTACTCTTATATCTTTGTAAAATCAAAAGCTTATGAACACCCTAAAATTCCTTTATGAGCCGTAAGCTATGTGAGGAGATAAGGGAGATTTATGTGATTTGTTTACTTGCAAAATGGAAATGTGTATAAATCTTATGTGGTACACCTTTATATACTAGAGGTATTCCACAAACTACTAACCAAAACCATGAACTAGGAGGTGCTAATGGTACATATGTGTAAGGTGCTCTCCTCCTCCTTAGGAGGAGGGATGTGATCTTAGTGGATGGAAATAAGCATGTGTGATTTTAGAAAGTGAAAATTTAAATTTGGTTTGTGTATGTTATAAGTGGATCCGGCCATAGTGGGTTAGTGGTATAGAAATGATTTAATTTTTCTATATTGGGTGTAAAAGTGGGTATTTGTTTGAGTATAGATGGGTATTGGTGCTTCCGGGTACGCTTAAATGTATTTTATTGCGAAACGTAAATGTTTTACGTAACTAATAAAAATAAAGTATGAAAAGTTATAAATTATCCTCGTAATAATTATATAACACTTGCTTGACGTAAACTTTTACTTGTTTGATGTCCGTTTACATTAAATGTTGATTTTTAGTTTACGTGATTTAACTAAACGATGAAAATTAAAAGTAAACGCGTAAAAGCCTAAAAATAAATAATGGAGAGTGTTGAGTCGTAAAATGACATGAAATAATGGGATGTTATAGTCTCCCCCCGTTAAAGAATCCTTGTCCGCAAGGCTCAAGATGTGGTACTTGTTGAGGGTGCGACTTTTGTGAAGAGATGCGAATACTTCTTCTGGAATTGATATTCACGTTCCCATGTGAACTCAGGACCTCTCCTGGAGTTCCATCGAACCTTGATGATCGGGATGCGGCTTTGCTTTAACCGCTTGAATTCATGATCCATAATTTCCATTGGTTCTTCAACGAAGTGGAGTCTATCATCAATGTGTATTTCATCCAACAAAATTGCCAACGGCTCGTTGGATAAACATTTTGTTGATCCCAATGAATAGATCTTTAACTCCTTAGCTTGTAAGGTTGAGTACCTTTGAATAAATCCATAAATACTAAGAATGAAACTTTGATTGAATGATATAAACTATGCGGAATCTAGTTTATACCACTAAGAAGTATTCTCAATGAAATAGTAAAGTATGTTTTGACACAAAGATATAATCAACACAACAAGCTTCAATATATATTAATACGATCACTCTGACTTAGTGATAGGGTTTACAACCTTGAAGCTATGAACTCTATGGAAAACTGAGATTGAAAACTTATATCTTTCTATACCCTAGGAATCCCCTTTAATACACCAAGGAGTCCTACAAAGTCTTACTATTCATTCTAACTTAACATGATCTTTTCTATAATAAACGTAATCTCTATTAAAAAAGTTTATAGACATATCTTTTACAAAAATAACTTAATACAAATCTTTCAATCAATATTGACTCTTAATCCGTCTTTGATCATATTGACAGCAGTAAGTCTTCTAGGCAGTGTAATTCAAGCAGCAGTTGGTATCTTATAACCAACCGCACCAAATGAGCATTAAGTAAGAATCCCTGAAGTCTTTTTAAGGTGCCTAACATCCTACCTACCCTCAACTTGAATTTCAGATAACTTCTGATCTTCAGTTTCTTCAATAAAAAGTCTTCATCATACCTCAGAGGATACATACAGACCCTTTTATTTACCACATTTGTTGTATTTACCTATAAGCTTGAGCAGATTGATAGAAAAAGCACATCTCATTCTAATGAACAGCTTGAAGTTTTCTTGTTAAGCATATTTGTGATTGTAATTGTGTTAGGGTAATGCTCTTTTCAACTAACCATAAAGATGTGAACATTAGCAACCTAGAAAGTGCACTCTACTATGAATTCAATTAACTTCCCAATGGTCACCGGTGTATCCTTCAATATTTTCTCCATACCTGACTCTCATTCTGGTTCAAACATGACTTTCAAATCACCCCACAACACTCTTTCATGTTCATCTTCAAGTCTTAAATCACCATGCTTTGTTTTGACTAACTTCCAAAGAGTCTGTAAATATTTCTCTGTCCAATACCCTGAAAGCATCTAATCATTAAGAATGTCTCATGGTAACTTTCCACCTGCTCTTATCAACTGATAATGTACCATTATTCCTTCTTTAAGAAGCTTGTAATCAACAATCACTGGTGGTTTGGTAGAAAGTGGTATAACATCAATTGATATATCATCATCCTTTTTAATCATCAAATGCTTTTTTCAATTCAGCTGAATCATCTGCTTCAACTTCTTCATGCTCATCAGTTTCTTTATCATCCCCCAGTTTTTGTCTCTTTGGAAGAACATTTGGTTGCTCTCTTATTGCTCTTTTTTCTTACAAAGACTCTTCTTCTACTGCTTTTAGCTTCTCCTCACAATACCTTCTACCTTTTTTTCATTGCTTTCTTGTGTCTCGGAACTCATTGCCACAAAGGCATTTACCCTCTTCATCTCTTTGTCAAACAGCTTTTGAATTTCATCATAGCTCTTTCTCATTAGTTGTTTGTGTTTGTATCCACCCATGTGCTTAAGATAGGTATACATTTGACTTCTCTTTTGTGCCTTGGTAGGAGGTCTGTTTCTCTTTTCTTGTGCTCTTAGTGCAACAAAATGTTTTCTTCTTTTCTCTATGAGTTCCATAAACAATTTTCCTTTTTCTTCATCTGTTAACTCCTCTCTTTCTCTTGTTTGGAGTCCACTCAGCCATTTTTGTTTATGTTTATTATTTTATTTTTTTTTTGTTTTTTTGTATATTTGTGTATGAGTTTTTTTAATATGTAATCTTCAGCCATCCATACATAGCTTTGTATTATTCCTATGATTCAATCAATGCTATGTTGGCTTCTTCTTGCTTTTTGCCTTTCAGCCTTTCTTCTTCTATGATTTTAGCATCCAACTGAGCTTGAATATTTTTTTTTTTTTCTCATTTCTTGCAAAAAATCTTCATCAAGAGCAACTAGATCTTTCCTTTTTAGAGGACTTCACGCTCATCATGATTTGCTTTGCTTTGACTTTAACGTCTTTGAACGTTGTTCTTCTAGTAAAGTTCTGAATTCACTTGGCTCCTAAATACAACCCCTCTAAGCCTTGGGCTCGTGTAGTTTTTTGTTGTAGCAACAGTACTAAAAACTTTAGGTTTCATCTGCTTTTGATTTCAATAAGTGTTAATCCAAAGTTAAGTTCACGTCAATTCTTACACATAACTCCTTCATCTCCTATAATAGCAGTAGAATACTTGAAATGTAGGAGCATCACTAGTCTTTAACACCAGCAGTAGTTAACTGCTTCACCAGCAGTACTATCATCATCTTTGTACTACTCTGCTCATCTTCTCGACCAGTTTAGCATCTACAACATCTCATCACCACTAGAATCCAGCATCAAACATTAAGTCTTCATCCTACCTTTCTTGAGTTTCATTAACTAGAGTTACATCTGCATCAATATCTTTAATTCTCCTCCCCTGTTTAGATGCATCCTCCTAAGCAGCCAAACTATCATTTGAGGATTCAATTCTTCTAGCTGCACCAACTTTCTTTAATCTTTTCAGCCTTGTGGTTCTGAACTTTCTCCTTTTTTCTAGCTTATCTACCCTCTTCTTGAGACTAGCAATCTTAATACTTGAATCAATTTAGCTTTTCCAAGTCAAGAAACCTGTATTTGCAATTTGGTACATAAAACCATCAAATCATTAAGTTACATGCTATCCTCACCACTGGGTTGTGGATCATTGGAAGATGTAGGTACACTTTCCTCATGCTCTGTCTCATCATGAGCAACTTTTGCTTCCTTCCTCTATTTCCTCTTGGACTTTTGTTTCTTTGTGGGTGGAGAGGATGTAGATGGTTGATCAACAATGGGTATTTTATTAGAATTAGTTGGATGGTCTGAATCCTCACCCACTTCTTCAGAAGCTTGAACCAGCATAGTATCAAATAAAGGTGTTATCCTCCCAGAAAAATCCTTTCCTTCTCTCTTCATGTTAGCAAAAATTTTCTTTGTGTGAGAGGGATTAACATAAATCTTCTTGTGATGTGACATGTCTCCAAGCTGTTGATTAATGAAAACTTGTAGAAATCATGGATACATCAGAAATTTAACCCCTCCATCTAAGTGTTTCACCATAGCATCAAAGATGTACTTAGACAGATTAAATTTCTGGTTTGTTGCCAAGCATATAATCAAGGAAGCCATTGTACTACTGAATTCATTCCATGCAGTGGATTTAGCACTAAGGCATTGTGTAATAGTGTGAATTAAGAACTTCCACTGTGGAGAAAAGAAAGCTTTATAAAAAGTAAGCTTTTGAGACGGTTTTTCATACCCAATTCTTGCTAGTTCTTCAAAAGAGTAGCAGCTGCAATCAATCAGTACCTACCTGCTCTCTAAGTGAAGATCACTCCTAATGCTTGTCTCCGTGATGATCAACTTCTTTTTATCAATTAGGGCTTGTATCTGACGTACATCATTAACCGTCTTGACCTTTGCTGTTGCCCAAAACTGTTCAATACAAGATGTGTAGATAGTTGGATTGACAGTTAAAGCATAATGAACAGAACTTGCTTTCAGGAAATCAATAATCTTTGCAAACCCATCACTTCTCTAGGTGTTTTCTAAGAAAGCGCGACCACATTGACATTTCAGCAAACTAGGTGCTCGACAATAATGATGATTTTGATGATCAAAGATGAAAATTGGAGTTAGGGTTTATGGTTTATAGAGTGTTGAATGATTGAAATCGAAATAAAGAAATCGAATGAAACCCTTAATCGAAGTATTTATAGAATCACCCTCAGCAACAAGAACTTGAACTGGCAGCACTAATTGATGCCTAACAGCATTAACTTAAACCGGCAGCAGTAAGTTAAACCTGGCAGCATAAACAAATACGGGCAACATTAATTTAAGCCTAACAGCATTAACTTAAGCTTAGCAACAACAATAAGTTGAAGCGAGCAACCATTAATTTAATACACCAGTAATTACCTAAATTTCATTCTAAAAAGCAATTTTGATCATCAAATTTGATTCTCACAAGTTCTCTTTATGTTTTTATGCTCACAATATCTCTCAATTCTTTTTGCTCACATAACACTCATTTATGTTTTTATGCACACATCTCTCTTTCTATTTTTAATCTCACTTAATCTCTCATTTCTTTTGGCTCACCAAAACACTCTTTCTGTTTTTATATCACAAATCTCTCTATTCTTTTGAGCTCACCAATGCAGACAGTTTTGTACAATGTGTCATCAATTCCATAAGTTGCATACTGTCCTCCCCACTTCTAAATGTGTTAACTTTTGAGAGAGGTGGATCATTGAACTGTTACGGATGTAGACCTCTGAACCAGTTGAGGCATCTACATCCCTAATATGGTATCTTGCACCAGGGACCACTAAATACCTAAACAATTTCCTTAAGAACTTGGCTCATTACATATGTTGCCATGGATTGGGTCTTAATTTATGTTACCACTGTCCTGCTCTGCTTCAAAGCTAGAAGCAGTAGTGGCAGCCCTTTCCATTCTGTCACCTAACTCCTTATGGACAGCCTCATCACCAACCTTTTTAGGGGGACCACAAGACTGAGGTATTTTTATGTCCCGACCTCTTTTGATTAGCCTAGGTGTTTGACACATCATACACGTGAACAGATATTCATGTCTTGTCCATTAATTTTTTGACTGCATCATATTGACAACATATATCCTCGCACTTCAATTCAATAACCAGAAACACAATATCTTTATCCTACAAATGTTAGTACCAAAACAAACAAAAAAGACACACTCCAAAGTCTTTTCTTGTTTAGTAGTTTTAATTATGACTAATAGTTTTAACCAACAGTCTTAAGTATAACTATCAGTATACTTAATTATACTTAGCATATTAACTTTACCATTAGCATAGTGTTTTTTTTAACTCTGTCTTCAATACTTATACAACAATATGTCTCTATCATCACAAGCCACACTATAAAAGACAGATAGGACATTTTAGAATTCATTATGATCCATATATATGCATACTTCATGATTAAAGGTCAAGCACATGTTAAGGCCTTCAAGATTGAGTAATTAGCAAATAGAAAGTTAAACCTGCTAGCATCAAAAGCTTTGATGAGAAGATCTGCAACATTTTGGTCTGTGTGAATCTTGATCACTTGTATAAACTTCTTCTCATATGAATCTCTGATGAAATGGTGCTGGATCTCTATGTGCTTGGTTTTGGAGTGAAACACTAGATTCTTCACAATACAGATTGTACTTTCATTATCAATGTAGATTTTGGTGTTCATGAAATTGAATCCATAGTCAAGCATCTGATTTTGGATCCATAACACCTGTCCACAGCAGTTAGCAGCAGCAACATATTCTGCTTTAGTTGTTGAGTTGGCTACTATAGTCTGCTTCTTACATTGCCATGAAATCAATCTCTTGCCAAGAAATTGACAACCTCCTATTGTGGATTTCCTGTCAAGACTAGCTCCAGCATAGTCACTATCAGAAAAAGCTTCCAAGTCAAATGGTGAATCTCTAGGATACCAAAGGCCCAATTTAGGTTGGCCTTTTAAGTATCTAAAGATCCTCTTCACAGCATTAAAGTGTGAAGTTTTTGGAGTAACTTGGAACCTTGCACAAGCACAAACAACAAACATTATGTCTGGTCTAGAAGCTGTTAAGTACATCAATGATCCAATCATTGATCTATATAAGTGAACATCCACATCCTCAGCTTCTTCATCTTTTACCAATGCCTTGTTTGTCTCCATTGGAGTGCTTGCTGTCTTTACTGAGGCAAAATCAAACTTTTTCAAAATCTCAGCCACATATTTATCTTGGCTGATAAATATCCCATCACTCTTCTGTTTAACTTGAAGTCCCAAAAAGAAAGAAAGTTCTCCCATAGAACTCATTTGGAACTTATCATGCATCAGTGTTTCAAATTATTAACACATATGTTTCATGTTGATCCAAAGAATGAATATCACAACATATCCCGTACTAGCAGGATATCAACTTTAAGCCTTTTTAATGAACAAAAGATTTATCACTTGTGACCCCTGTGAAAACCATTGTCCGACAATTAAGTTGAGCAATGTCTCAATACCATGCTCTGTGCCTGATTATTCCTATAAGAGTGAAGCCTTTTCTTCCTTAGTAGACTTTATATCTGGAAAGTGTGATCGTTCAAAACGTAGAGGTTGATAGACATACACCTCCTCTTCTATCTTTCCATATAGAAAAGCACTCTTTACATCCATTTGGTAGACTATAAAATCTTTGAAGGAAGCATAAGCCAAGAAGAAATCTTATGGCTTCAATCCTTGCAACTGGTTCAAAGACTCATCATAATCTATACCTTCCGTACTTGAGTATGACCTTAGAGCCAACCAGTCCTAGCTTTTTTTCTTTACCACATTGACTCTTACCATCCTTCTTGTTTCTAAAACCCATTTAGTACCAATTGCCCATGTTGGTCCTCTAGGTAAATCAGTAAGGTCCCAAACTTTAGTAGTTTTAAAATTGTAGAAGCTCATCCTGCATTGCTTCGCCACCCAGCTCGGTCTTTTAAGGCTTGAACTTTGTTTCTTCTTCTTGGGTTCCATTTAGATAATAAACAAGCAAAAGAACAATTCTGATAATCTTTGTGGATTTGTTCCCCGACTTGTGACTTGAGAAATCAAACTAAGTTTCTCTTCATTATCTTGGTCATGAGTCCTTGTCTGTGTAAAGAGTCTTTAAACGTACCTAAACAATTGATCTACAGTAAGATATCTTTATGAAATTTTAGTGAAAGAAGTATCAGGGACAGTAATAGAGATGAATTACATTGTTTAGAAATCAACCTCTTATCCACACATCGTCATCATCATATGACATATTTTTAAAGATGCTAGTATTATCCATTGAAGATATATTTGGGACAGGTGGAAGGGTAAATGCCTTCAGATTCATTAGTAGTACTAACAGAAGGTCCAGCAGTATTAACTGGTGTTGATGGAACAGTAGTATCAAATGATAGTCTAGCAGTACTAACAGGTGTACTAAATTAGTGTGTTCAGTCTACCTTTCTCTTTGATTTAACCTTTCTGACTCACTTCTTGCTTCTTGATCATGCTTCCCACTTTTATCTGAAGCTTCATTTTCATCTACTTCTGTAGGCTTCATTCCAGCATCCCCTTCACAATCCTTAGAACCTTGAGAAATTAAAGGATCAGTTGTGCATAAAGGTATTAGGATGTACTCTTGTTCAAGTTCTTTTTCCTTTTGAGCTTGACATGCAACAATGTTATCTTTGATTCCTACAATACCATTAGTTTTGTTCCCTGCAGCAACTGGCACATAGTTCATAGATATTGATAAAGAATCAACATCAAAAAGACAGTCTGGTCCATTTCCTTTCACATTAGGTGTATTTTCAAGAAATCTAATGTTTAATTTCTCTTCAACTATCTTGGTCCTCTTGTTAAATACTCTCATGGCTTTACTAACCACAGAATACCCAACAAAATATCCCTCATCAACTTTACGATCAAACTTGCCTAGATGATCCCTGGTATTTAAGATGGTAACAGAACATCCAAAAGGTTTCATGAAATCTATACATGTAATGTTCATCACCATGAATAAGTTCATAAGGTATCTTGTATGCAGGCTTAATGACTAAGCCTCTCTTATTTAGCACCATACAAGCAATATAACTGCTTCAGCCTAAAAGGTTGGTTTGGCAACTTAGAGTCTACTATCATAGTTCTTGCAGCCTCATCAGTGTTTCTATTCTTCCTCTCCAGCTACACCATTCTGCTGAGGATTCCAGCCCACACTGAATTTCCACTCTTAAATCCCCTGTCAGTTCACAAAACAAGATTCATTACACTATTCATAAACTCAGTTTCCATTGTCCACTGCCTATAACTTTACTTTTATGATCTAGTTGATTTTCTATTTCTGTTATAAGGCATTAGAATCCGACTATCCCATCCTTAGTGGCTAAGAAAGAATACCCAAGAAAATCTACTAAAGTCACAGTGACAACTAGGCAATAAGACTTTTTCATAAACTCTTACATCTGGTAGGACCAAAAAGTCCCATATGAACAATTTGTAAGGGTTTACTGATTGAGTTCACGAAGCTTGGTCTTATAGAGGCTTTTTGTATTGCTTTTCCTTTCCTGACTAAGGCGAACACAAGATGATTATTTCAAAGATCTTTGAAGGTGAAAACTTTTTTAACCAAGGTTTCCCTTCACAAGTTTATTCATTATTTTAAAATTAATGTGCCCAAGCCTCCTGTGCCATGTATTGGATTCATCAATTATGGCCTTAGCAATGAGACAAGTTAAACCTCCAGTGGGAACAACACTCTTTTAGGTCAACACTGTAAATGTTGTCCCTTTCTTGGAACTCCTCGAGCAATACTTTAGACTTTCATCAAGTAGCTTAAAGTTTGGAAGATAAGTACCAAGACACTTCATTGTTAGGTAAAAAGAACATTGTTCTTGTGTCACAGATTTGTACACACTGAAACCATATTATACTTAATCTCCTACAAAAGGTACAACATCACCAAAAATCCAGTGATCCTGTTTTGATTTTACCTTTACTAGAAATTCTTCCTTTACCATCACTAAAGGAAACAAATCCACCATCATAAATCTTCATATTCTTACAAGATAAGCACTTGTTTCCTGACATTGCCTGGAACAAACACTATAAATAACTCCTTTTCTCTTTGTACTTCTTTGGTTGTGTTGCCCTGCACATAAAATAAGAGAATTAGACTCTTTTGGGGATCCAAGCCATTATTGACTTGGATCTGTCTCGTGCATCAATGTAAGAATATTTCTTGAATGTAGTTGATGCACTGCTATTTTTGTCTTTCCAAACCCAGCATGCTGAGGCCTTAACAGCATTAGCCCCCTTTCCTTATTTAACACCTACTACTCTACTAGCTCTATTCCCTAAGCATGGGTATGTTTTAACCCTTGCAGTATTAACATTTGTGTTGATAATATTGTTCTTGTTTGGAAAATGTCTATTAAAAGGCCTTGAACTTTGTGAATATCCTCTTTTGAAAGCATTTGTTTTAGTTCTAGGATGGTTCACAATTAGTTTTGAGGCAGCAGTATTAACTAATCTGACAGTATTAATGCTTATGAGTTAGATATTAACTGCCTGACATATTAACCTGTTGCACAGTATTACAAAAGTTTCCCTGACTTAGTTAAAACTGCTTGTGGAACAAAATTTCTTTTGGGGTGAGGGTGAGTCATTTTATTAGTAAAGATTTTGTGATTTACCCTTCTTGAGTTGTTCCACACTGTCCTTTCAACCTTTTTATCACACACATAATGTAGATGCTCAAAACTACCACAAACATAACAAGCTTATTAGTCATGTTAAAAATTACTAATCCATAGTCTATGGGAACATTCGATTTTGTTCCAATTTCTTTGTCCCTCTAGGATGTTGTTATATTTGTTTAGGAGCATTTGTTTCCCTAACAGTCTTAACAGATTTTATCTTTCCAGTGCTAGGTCTAACAATATAATCTATCTCACTTTCATCATCAGAGTTCTAATCCTCAATGATTGGAGCACTAGTGTTGTTCATCCTAACAACATTAGATTCAACTATGTTGGAAACACCCTTATGTTCAACTGTCTTATCATTACTAGGTGTAACAACAATAGTAACATCCAAATTTTCACTTTTAACTATTTCATCCATAAATGTTAGATCAGGTTTGTGAGGTATGAAATTTCCTGTTAGAGGTGGGGGAACAAAATGATATCCCTTATCTGATCCAGGCTTATCAATTAAATTCACGAAACTTTCTACTGTAGGAGAAGCTGCAGTAGTTGCATCATATCCTAGTCTTGTTTTAAACTTGTCAATTACTTGACTTTCCTGTATGTTATTTAAAGATTTGGATGAATTTTGAAACTTCTCTAATGTTTGTTATAACTGATCTCTTTCTTTTTCTGCTTTTTCCAAATTTATTTTGTATTCATTTAAGGCATTATCTCTTATCCTAACTTCAAATTTTCAAACATTTATCTCGTCTTTCAAACACAGCCTTATTTTTTTATAGTGAGCTATTCTAGCTTCTACTAATCTAAACCTGCTTTATAAGATACTAAATTAAAATTTAGAGTTTTTGTAATCAGAATACAAACTGACATATTGATCTTTAAGAGTATCAGATAGCTTTTACACATGTTTTAGAAAAATAATCTACCTCAGAATCTGAACTAGAAGAACTTCCCGAAGATGTAAATGCCATCAATGCATGGTTTGTAGGTTGCTCTTCTTCAGCTTGGTAGCTCCAATCATATCCTCCAATTCCATCTTGAGCTATCAAGGCATTCTGAGTAGGAGTCTCCACTTGTTGATCCCAATGAATAGATCTTTAACTCCTTAGCTTGTAAGGTTGAGTACCTTTGAATAAATCCATAAATACTAAGAATGAAACTTTGATTGAATGATATAAACTATGCGGAATCTAGTTTATACCACTAAGAAGTATTCTCAATGAAATAGTAAAGTATGTTTTGACACAAAGATATAATCAACACAACAAGCTTCAATATATATTAATACGATCACTCTGACTTAGTGATAGGGTTTACAACCTTGAAGCTATGAACTCTATGGAAAACTGAGATTGAAAACTTATATCTTTCTATACCCTAGGATACCCTACAAGGCTTACAATACATTCCTAACTTATCATGATCTTTTCTATAAATAAACGTAATCTCTTAATAAAATAAGTTATACATATCTTTTACAAAAACAACTTAATACTTATCTTCAATCAATATTTATCTCTTTAATCCATCTTTATCATCTTGACAGCAGTAAGTCTTCTAGCAGTTGCAATTCAGCAGCAGTTGTATCTTTATAACCAACAGCACAAACTGAGCAGTAGTAAGAATCCTTGAAGTCTTTTAAGTCCCAACAATCCTCCCCTAAACTTGATGTTCATCTTCTAAATCTTTAAGTTTCTTCATTAAAAGTCTTCATCATACCCAGGAGGATACATTCAACCCTTTTATTTACCACTTTGCTGTTTTACCATAAGCTTGAGCAGTTGATAACACATCTTATTCCAATGATCAGCTTGAAGTTTCTTGTTAAGCATATTTGTGATTGTAATTGGTGTGAGGGGGTATCTCTTTTCAACTAACATAAAGATGTGAACATTTGCAAACCTTACAAAGTGCACTCCACTTGAATCAATTAACTTCCAAATGGCCACCTTGTATCCTTGTAGATTTCTCCATACATCACTCCTTTTGTCTGGTTCAAACATGACTTTCAAATCACCCCATAACACTCTTTCATGTTCATCTTCAAGTCTTAAATCACCATGCTTTATTTTGACTAACTTCCAAAGAGTCTGTAAATATTCTCTGTCAATACCCTAAAACAGTCTAATCATTAAAGAATGTCTCTTGGAACTTCCACTTGCTCTTATCAACTGATAATGTACCATTATTCCTTCTTTAAGAAGCTTGTAATCAACAATCACTGGTGGTTTGGTAGCAAGTGGTATAACATCAATTGCTATATCATCATCCTTTTTAATCATCAAATGCTTTTTTCAATTTAGCCTGCTTCAACTTCTTCATGCTCATTAGTTTCTTTATCATCCCCCAGTTTTTGTCTCTTTGGAGATTCTAGTTGTTGCTCTCTTACTGCTCTTTTCTTACCAAGACTCTTCTTTCTGCTGCTTTTAGCTTTCTCCTCACTACCTTCTACCTTTTTTTCATTGCTTTCTTGTGTCTCAGAACTCATAGCCACAAAGGCATTTACCCTCTTCATCTCTTTGTCAAACAGCTTTTGAATTTCATCACAGCTCTTTCTCATTAGCTGTTTGTGTTTGTATCCACCCATGTGCTTAAGATAGGTAGACATTTGACTTCTCTTTTGTGCCTTGGTAGGAGGCCTGTTTCTCTTTTCTTGTGCTCTTAGTGCAGCAAAATGTTTTCTTCTTTTCTCTATGAGTTCCATAAACAATGTTCCTTTTTCTTTATCTGTCAACTCCTCTCTTTCTCTTGTTTGGAGTCTCTCAGCCAGTAATCTATCAGCCTCCATCATAGCTTGTGTATTTTCCCATGATTCAATCAATGCTATGTTGGCTTCTTCTTGCTTTTGCCTTTCAAGCCTTTCTTCTTCTATGATTTCAGCATCCAACTGAGCTTGAATATTTCTTGCCAAATCTTCATCAAGAGCAACTTGATCTTTCCTTTTTAGAGGGACTTCATGCTCAATCATGATTGCTTTGCCTTTGTCTTTACTCTTTGAACGTTGTGCTTCTGGTAAAGTTCTGAATTCACTTGGCTCCTGAACTACAACCCCTCTAGCCTTGGGTCTTGTAGTTGTTGTTGTTGTAGCAACAGTAATAAAAACTTTAGGTTTAGCTGCTTTGATTTCAATAAGTGTTTAAGCCAAAGTTAATTCATCAATCTTAGCAGCAGTAACTCCTTCATCTCCTATATCAGCAGTAGAAACTTGAATTGTAAGAGCATCACTATCTTCAACACCAGCAGTAGTAACTGCTTCACCAACAGTACTATCATCAATCTTTGTACTTTGCTTATCTTTCTCACCAGTTGTAGCATCCACAAACATCTCATCACCTTCTAGAATTCCAGTATCAAACATTAAGTCTTCATCATGCCTTTCTTGAGTTTCATTAACTAGAGTTACCTCAGCATCTGCATCAATATCTTTAATTCTCCTCCCCTGTTTAGATGCATCCTCCTAAGCAGCCAAACTATCATTTGAGGATTCAATTCTTCTAGCTGCATCAACTTTCTTTAATCTTTTAAGCCTTGTGGTTCTAAACTTTCTCCTCTTTTTTAGCTTATCTACCCTCTTCTTGAGACTAGCAATCTCAATAGCTTGATCAGATTTAGCCTTTTCCAAGTCAAGAACCTGTTTTTGCAATTTGGTACATAAAACCATCAAATCATTAAGTTGCATGCTATCCTCACCACTGGGTTGTGGATCATTGGAAGATGTAGGTACACTTTCCTCATGCTCTGTCTCATCATGAGCAACTTTTGCTTCCTTCCTCTGTTTCCTCTTAGACTTTTGTTTCTTTGTGGGTAGAGAGGATGATGGTTGAGTAGGAATGGGTGTTTGAAGAGAATCAGCAAGAATATCAGAATCAACACCCTCATCTTGAAGGTTGAACCATCATTGTTTCAATCAAAGGTGTTATCCTCCCAACTGCTTCACCAGCAGTACTATCATCAAGTTTTGTACTCTGCTCATCTTTCTCACCAGTTGTAGCATCCACAAACATCTCATCACCATCCAAAAAATTTCCTATGGAGTATCAAAAATTATTTCTTCCATCTGCATTTCTCGGAGTTTCATTAACTAGAGTTACCTCAGCATCTGAATCATATCACTTTAATTCTTACTTCTGTTAGCCCCGGTTTGGATGCATCCTCATGCCGTACCCAAAAACTATATCTATTTGAGGATTCAATTCTTCTAGCTGCACCAACTTTCTTTAATCTTTTAAGCCTTGTGGTTCTGAACTTTCTCCTCTTTTCTAGCTTATCTACCCTCTTCTTGAGACTAGCAATCTCAATAGCTTGATCAGATTTAGCCTTTTCTTTAAGGGTCACAGAACCTGTTTTTTGCAAATTTGGTACATAAAACCATAATCAAAATCATTATGTTGCATGCTATCCTCTCCACTGGGTAGTGGATCAATTGGAAAGGTTATGGTACATTTCCTTCATGCTCTGTCTAACATTCAATGAGCAACTTATGCTTCCTTCCTCTGTTTCCTCTTGGACTTTTGTTTCTGCTAGGGTTAAGAGGATGTAGATGGTTGATCAACAATGGGTATTTGATTGGAATCAGTTGGATGGTATGAATCCTCACCCACTTCTTCAGAAGCTTGAACCATTATAGTATCAAATAGAGGTGTTATTCTCCTAGAAAAATCCTTTCCTGCTCTCTTCATGTTAGCAAAAAATTTCTTTGTGTGGGAGGGATTAAAATAAATCTTCTTGTGATGTGACATGTCTCCAAGCTGTTGATTGATGAAAACTTGTAGAAATCATGGATACATCAAAAATTTAACCCCTCCATCTAAGTGTTTTACCATAGCATCAAAAATGTACTTAGACAAATTAAATTTTTGATTTGTTGCCAAGCATATGATCAAAGAAGCCATTGAACTACTAAATTTATTCCATACAGTGGATTTGGCACTAAGGCATTGTGTAATGGTATGAATGAAGAACTTCCATTGCGGGGAAAAGAAAGCTTTATAAAATGTAAGCTTTTGAGAAGGTTTTTCATACCCCATATTTGCTAGTTCTTCAAAAATTGTAGTAGTTGGCAAACAATTAGTACCTTCTGCATCATCTAAGTGAAGATCACTTCTAATGCTTGACTCAGTGATGATCATCTTCTTCTTGTCAATTAGGGCTTGTAACTGACGTACTCCGTTAACCATATTGACATTTGTTGTTGCCCAAAACTGTTGAATATAAGATGTGTAGATAATTGGATTGACAGTTAAAGCATAATAGAACTTGCTTTCAGGAAATCAATAATCTCTGCAAACCCATCACTTTCTACAGGTTTTTCCAAGAACACGACCACATTATGTGTTTCAGCAAACTTAGGGTTCTACATAATGATGATTTTGATGATCAAAGATGAAAAATTGAGTTAGGGTTTATGGTTAGAGAGTGTTTAAATGATTGAAATCGAATAAAGAATTAAATGAAACCCTAAATTGAAGTATTTATAAAATCACCCTTAGCAGTAGGAACTTGAACCCGCAGCACTAATTGATGCCTAACAGCATTAACTTAAACCGACAGTAGTAAGTTAAACCTGGCAGCATAAACAAATACGGGCAGCATTAATTTAAGCCTAACATCATTAACTTAAGCTTGGCAGCATTAAGTTGAAGCTGAGCAGCATTAAATTTAATACACCAGTAATTACCCAAATTTCATTCCAAAAAGCAATTTTCATCATCAAATTTGATTCTCACAAGCTCTCTTTCTGTTTTTATGCTCATAATTTCTCTCAATTCTTTTTGCTCACATAATCACTCATTTCTGTTTTTATGCACACATCTCTCTTCCTATTTTTAAGCTCACTTAATCTCTCATTTCTTTTGGCTCACCAAAACACTCTTTCTGTTTTTATATCACAAATCTCTCTATTCTTTTGAGCTCACCAATGCAGAAAGTTTTGTACAATGTGTCATCAATTCCATAAGTTGCATAATGTCCTTCCCACTTTCAAATGTGTTAACTTTTGAGAGAGGTGGATCATTGGACTATTTAGATGTAGTCTCAAACCTAGTTTAAGCATCTACATCCCCCAATATGGTATCTTGGCACCTGGGACCACTACCTGAACCAATTCCCTAAGAACTTGGCTCATTAAGTGTTGCCATGGATTGGGTCTTAATTTATGTTACCACTGTCCTGCTCTGCTTCTAAGCTAGAAACAGTAGTGGCAGCTCTTTCCATTCTGTCACCCAACTCCTTATGGACAGCCTCATTACCAACCTTTTTTAGGGGGACCACTAGACTGAGGTATCTTGGTGTCCCAACCTCTTTTGATTTGCCTAGGTGTTTGACACATCACACACTTATGCTTGATATTACATGTCTTTTCATCAATTTTTGACTGCATATTGACAACATAATCCTCCCCTCAATTCAATACCAGAAACTCAATATGCTTATCCTGCAAATGTTAGTCCAAAACCAAAAAGACACACTCCAAAGTCTTTTCTTGTTTAGCAGTTTTAATTATGACTAACAGTTTTAACCAACAGTCTTAAGTATAACTAGCAGTACTAATTATACTTAGCAGTATTAACATTTACCTTAGCAGTTTTAACTCTGTCTTCAATAATTATACAACAACATGCCTCTATTCATCACAAGCACACTAGAAAAGACTAGATAGACATGTGAGAATTCATGAGGATCCATATTTATGCATAATCCATGATTAAAAGTTAAGAACTGTTAAGCCTCAGAGATTGAGTAATCCAATGCTAGCAATTAGAAAGTTAAACCTGCTAGCATCAAAAGCTTTGGTGAGAAGATCTGCAACATTTTGGTCTGTGTGAATCTTGATCACTTGTATCAACTTCTTCTCATATGAATCTCTGATGAAATGGTGCCTTATCTCTATGTGCTTGGTTTTGGAGTAAAACACTGGATTCTTCACAATACAGATTGTACTTTCATTATCAATGTAGATTTTGGTGTTCATGAAATTGAATCCATAGTCAAGCATCTGATTTTGGATCCATAACACCTGTCCACAGCAGTTAGCAGCAGCAACATATTCTGCTTCAGTTGTTGAGTTGGCTACTATAGTCTGCTTCTTACATTGCCATGAAATCAATCTCTTGCCAAGAAATTGACAACCTCCTGTTGTGGATTTCCTGTCAAGACTAGCTCCAGCATAGTCACTATCAGAAAAAGCTTCCAAGTCAAATGGTGAATCTCTAGGATACCAAAGGCCCAATTTAGGTTGGCCTTTTAAGTATCTAAAGATCCTCTTCACAGCATTAAGGTGTGAAGTCTTTGGAGTAACTTGGAACCTTGCACAAGCACAAACAGCAAACATTATGTCTGGTCTAGAAGCTGTTAAGTACATCAATGATCCAATCATTGATCTATATAAGTGTACATCCACATTCTCAGCTTCTTCATCCTTTATTAATGGCTTGTTTGTCTCCATTGGAGTGCTTGCTGTCTTTACTGAGGCAAAATCAAACTTTTTCAAAATCTCAGCCACATATTTATCTTGGCTGATAAAGATCCCATCACTCTTCTGTTTAACTTGAAGTCCCAAAAAGAAAGAAAGTTCTCCCATAGAACTCATTTGAAACTTGTCATGCATCAACTTTTCAAATTCAATACTCATTTCTTTCTTTGTTGATCCAAAGATGATATCATCAACATAAACCTGAACTAGCAGGATATCATCTTTATGTCTTCTAATGAACAAAGTTTTGTCAATTTGTCCCCTGTGAAAACCATTGTCCAGCAAGTAAGTTGACAATGTCTCATACCATGCTCTTGGGGCCTGATGTAGTCCATAGAGTGCCTTTTCTACTTTGTAAACTTTGTTTGGAAAGTGTGGATCTTCAAATCCAGGAGGTTGACAGACATATACCTCCTCTTCTATCTTTCCATATAAGAAAGCACTCTTCACATCCATTTGGTAGACTACAAAATCTTTGAAGGAAGCATAAGCCAGAAATAATCTTATGGCTTCAATCCTTGCAACTGGTGCAAAGACTTCATCATAATCTATACCTTCCTCTTGAGTATGACCCTGAGCAACCAGTCTAGCTTTGTTCTTTACCACTATGCCTCTTTCATCCTTCTTGTTTCTGAAAACCTATTTAGTACCAATTGCCCACTTGTCTCTTGGTAAGTCAACTAAGGTCCAAACATTTAGCAGTTTAAATTGTAGAAGCTCATTCTGCATTGCTTCCACCCAGCTTGGATCTTCCAGGGCTTGGAGCACCTTTTTGGGTTCCTTTTGAGATAAGAAACAGGCAAACAAACAATTTTGAAAATCCTTGTGATTTGTTCTCCTAAGCTGGTGAACTGAGGAGATCAAACCATGTTCTTCATTTGTCTTGGTCATGTGTCTTGTTTGTACATGAGTTTTTAAACTTCCAATCACTTGATCTTTAGGATGATCTTTTTAAAATTTGGTAAATGAAGTATCAAGGACTGTATAAGATGAATTGACATTGTTCATATCAACCTCTTCTTCCACATCTTCATCATCATAAGCATTTCTAAAGATGCCAGTATTATCCATTGAAGATATATTTGGAACAGGTGGAAGGGAAAATGCATTTTTGAAAGGAGAGAATCTTTCAAAAAGATGTTCTTCAAATGCATTAGCAGTACTACCAGAAGGTCCAGCAGTATTAACTGGTGGTGATGGAACAACAGTATCAACTGTTGGTCCAGCAGTACTAACAGGTGTACTAACAGTATTAATACCATTAGTACTGTTAGTGTTTTCAGTCTGCATTTCCCTTTGATTTAGCCTTTCTGACTCACTTCTTGTTGCTTCATCATCCTTCCCACTTGTATCTGATGCTTCATTTTCATCTACTTCTGTAGGCTTCATTCCAGTATCCCTTTCTCTATCTTTAGGACCTTGAGAGATTGATGGATCAGTTGTGCATATAGGTATCAGGATGTATTCTTGTTCAGGTTCTTTTTCCTTTTGAGCTTGACCTGCAACAGTGTTATCTTTGGTTCCTGCAATACCATTAGTTTTGTTCCCTGCAACAACTGGCACATAGTTCATAGATATTGACAAAGAATCAACATCAAAAAGCCAGTCTGGTCCATTTCCTTTCACATTAGGTATATTTTCAAGAAAACTAATGTTTAAGGTCTCTTCAACAATCCTAGTCCTCTAGTTAAATACTCTTATAGCTTTACTAACCACAGAATATCTAACAAAGTATCCCTCATCGGCTTTACCATCAAACTTGCCTAGATGATCCCTGGTATTTAAGATGGTAACAGGACACCCAAAAGGTTTCATGAAGTCTATCAGTGGAGTTCTTCTACGAATTAGTTCATAAGGTGTCTTGTTTTGAGGCTTAATGACTAAGACCCTATTGAGCACATAGCAAGCAGTAACTTAGAGTCTACTAACATTGTTCTTACAGCCTCTATTAGGGTTCTATTCTTCCTCTCATCTACCTTATTCTGCTGAGGAGTCCTAGCAACACTGAATTTCCTCTTAATCCCCTTCATCTTACAAAACTAGTTCATTACACTATTTTTAAACTCAGTTCCATGCAAAACCTACCTAGGCAATCCTCTATGGCAATCCTATCTTCATATATGTCAAGCAAACATCATAACATATCAAGTCAATATCTTAATATCATTTTTACGAAGTACATTACTCATATAATGTACCATTTGCAACAATATATCAAGACAGGCTTTAAACTGCTATCGTTTATGCCTAAACCCTAATTCCATGTAAAGTTAACATCTAAAGCGAATGTACAAGCTACTAAAGTATAAGTACAAGTAATATAACATCTTATTTGAATATACTTTCCCTCCAGAATAAGGTAAGAGTCCTTTAAAGCATAATGTACAAGTCATTAATGCACGACATCCAAAATAGCCGTTTTACCTCTGTTTTCCTAAGAATCTTGTACAATCCATCAAGTACAAGTTACAAGCAAGTCATATACTTCATTTACAATCCATATTCATTCTCATTTCATGAAATTACAAGAAATCCAAGTTAGAAACCCTAACCCGAGCTAAATAGTAAACCGTGACCCGTTTCTCGATTTTTATCCGTTTTAAACCTCAATCACCACTCAAATAAGTTGTAATTATTCAAATTACAACATTACAAATCACATTCCATCATCTTTTCATCATTATAACAACAATGTACAAGAATTAAACCTAGAAAACCCTAAACGAACCCTAATTTCAAACTATGACCCGTTTACTCGTTTTCACCCATTTTAAACCTAAACCACCTATCAAATCTTGTTGTAAACTCTTAATACAAGTCTTATGATCATTAATCTATCATTTCTAATCAAGTGTACTCGAATTATAAACAAGAAAACCCATTTTGAGCCCTAGTTAACCCACGACTTCTTTCCTTTCATTTTGACCCATTTCAAGAGTTAGCTTTGCATCCAAGTACCTTAATGACTCCCCTCCTTCTCTTCTAAGCAGCTTACAAGCTGCTCTACCACCATTCCTTGGTCCCAGGATGAGCCACATCTTCTCCCTTGCTCCTTAAGTCTTGTCACGTCCAAAACCACCACAAACCAACCTCCACATCACCTCTCTACCACCCTAGACCCTCCATATAACCCTTGTAGACTCCATAACTCAGCTACACCAGGATCATGACACCTCACCTCTTTCTCCTTGGCCTCCAAGGCTTGTTCTACTATAAATAGGGGCGCATAACCCTCATTCTTACTCATCCCCCACATCTTCTTCTATAACCCACAATAGCAGCAAATCTCTGCTCAAGAAGTTCTTAAGAGGTCCCAAGAACAATAATCAAGAGAAAGATTGAAGCCTTGAAGCCCCGGAGTCGTTATTCTAGGCGTACGAAGCTAAAAGTCCCGATTTCGACCCATTTCACATTCTGTTTTCATACCCTTATAATGTTCATATGATCATGCTTAAATCACTATATAAAGCTTTGAACTAAAAAACATATGTGTTTTACCTTTTTGATCCAAATCGAGCTCACGAAACCCTAATTTTGTGTTTTTCATTAATCTAAAAGTTATAATGGCTAAATGTTGTTATAATCTATCCTAACATGCTTAACTAATGTTATTATAACCACTTTATCAAGTCTTGAAGGAATTTTAATTAAAAACCTACGCGTTTTCATTATAAAACCCTAATTTGACCCGTTTTGATTTCTAGCTTAACGAATCATTATTTTAAACTTTTGTTACATTAAATCTTCATATTTTAGCTTATATTAATAAGTTATAACCTGAAAATTACTTTTCATATTGAAATTATATCATTGTTATGGATTTTGGACTAAACACGATACATTTTTCATGCAAGGGGTATATATCGTAACTTTCTGAAACTTATAACAAAAGGGGCTGAAAATGTCATTTTATCAAAGTTATAAATATAGGGGTCTATTAT
>BQNB010077405.1:0-30856 GCA_026074375.1 Tanacetum coccineum | reverse complement strand
TAAAAAAAAATTAAATTGTAAGCTAAGCTTTCACGAGGTGAAGAACAAGAAGTGATATTCAATTCAGCTAAGTCAATCGATGTTTTTAGAAAAAGCTTCAAATTTGTAACTTAATTCTTTAAAGCGAGTTTTTTTCTGTTCTTAGTAATTTGAAAGTTAAAATGCCAAAGAAGCATGAATGAAATATGAATGCAAAAATGCATGAATATTAAGATTATGCCAATGAAGCATACAATTGAGTATATGGAGCAAGTAAAAGATGTGTCGTGATATCCCGCTCCGCTAAACACGAGGTGGGGGTTCAAACTAAGACATCTTTACTTCTAGGGATTTGGTGTGTTGTGATATCTCACCTGGAAGCAAGGTCTAGGTGAGGGTTCAAACTAAGACACCTATCCTTAGCCATATTAGGAATAAGGTGTTGATGTGATTTCCCACTACGCTAGCAACGGGGTGGGTTTTCAAACTAAGAACACCGGTCGTTGGTTGTGATATCCTACTAGGGAGCGAGGCCTAGGTAGGTGTTCAAACTAAGCAACGCATTCCTAGCTTTAAGAACTTATGATTATGATGATGAAGATGTTGCAAAAAGTTCTACAGTTAAATTTTCGTTCTTTAAAATCAAGTTACAAGGTCCTAATAAGTTGTTGCTTTGAGTCATGATTCATCTTGAATTACGACTATGGAAATAAGTTGATCTATGGTTGAGTTGAAATGAGTACACACATTTAAATCATATATCCATGTTGGGAGTTAAAAGTTCACAAGTCATAAGTATGAGTGCTTAACATTTAGACTTATATTGACAAATGATCTTGTTTAATTGCTTGGTTTGGATCTAGTGAAAAATCGGGGACGATGAATTTATCCGTCAGGACATCCGTAGATTATTCTATGGACGCTTCTCATTCTATGATCCCAGTGTTTATAAAATAAAGGAAGTCAAACAGGCAGTCAAGAAAAGAAAAAGGAAAATCCAAAAATATTAGGGATAGTTAGTGTACATATAAAAAATGGTGAAAACGGGACTTGTCGAAGCTATTGATTCTTTAGTTCCCCTTGACGAACACTTTGCTACTTTTCGAGGTAATTAGTCGAGGGGGTTCGAGATTCTTAGTTTTCTTGAGTGTTTACTTCATAACATTGCGTGAGGACACGGCAATACCTTAGTATGGGGGATTTTGGTATGTGCTTAATTACACATACCATTTTCCATTAAAAACGGACTTAAATGACTAAAAACGTACCAAAAATACATTGTATTTGTATGTTTGCATTTGTATTATGCAGGAAACGGATATTCAAAAAGAAAGCCAAAAACGACCAAAGCCAAGCACGGGATGGAAAAGACCAAGTCAAGTCAAAGTCTAAAGTCAACCAAGTGAAGAAAATACAACTTAAGGGACTAAAATTGCCAAACCCCAAGTTGTATTGCAAGAATTAAAAGACAAGGGTCGAAATTGCAAACCGGGCAAAGTTTGCATTGAAGTTATATAACTTGAGGGGACAAAACTGCCAACTTACCCAAAAAGCCATCTTTCCCGCCCAACAAAACCCAGATACAACTAGGGATGTCGTCCCATACTTCTACCCTGCAAAACCACTCAACACCCTAGATAAATCATTTCAACCACTCTTTCCCCCCCCAGCTGTATAAGTGCCATGTTGGCAATCCCTCACCATTCCCAAGTATTTTCGATGGCTGTGATTGACTCCAAAGAAGCACAAAAGAAATTGAAGGCTGGGATTTGTTTTAGAATCACATCACACAACAAACACACTTGGTTTTTGTCTCTACAAAGAAACACAGAAGAAAGAAGAGAAGAGAGTCCAAGAAACCAAAACCTTAATTCGTTTTAGTATAAATAGGGCCATTGTAACCCAAGCAAATAGTTAATCTTAGAATATTGGTCATGTGTTTATAGTATATATATAATAATATGCAAGTGAATCCCGACCAATTGCCCCTGACCAAAGCAAAAGGTCAATACCCACTAATTAAAATATATATGTAAGCCGGAAAGTATGTCTCCCGGGTCGTTTCCCCAACGAGGCTACGAGTATGATCGAATGATGGATTGATGATTTGAATTGGGAGATAATTGGATTTGATTTTAACTAATTAAACTAAAATTAATTAAAGAAAACTAAAATTATTCTACGGGAAACAAGCAGTGGAAAATGGGAACCTTAAATATACTACGGGGAACAAAAATAGTTAAACGGATAAATCCTAAACTACGGGGGCATAAATAATGGCAATGAAAATCCTAAGAATTCTACGGGTCTTATTTACTGTAAACCTGCTATATAGAGCTTATTTGTTATTTATAGTTGCATATTTATTCTTTATTATGTTGTTTAGTGCTTTATCTGCAGTAGTGTTAGTCAAAAGTGATTTGTGCAAATTTCTTATAGTACTGTTAGTTTATGAGTTAAAACTGTTGATGATTCAGCTTATTTAAGTGCTATTCTTGATTGAAATCTGCTATCAAGTGTCTTATTTGTATTTGATAATCTGTTTTTTAACAATTAGAATCCAATCAGATTGAAATTAAACGACTTTTGAAAACTTAAGAGTTTTAAAACTAGCGTACAACTTTTAACTAGCGGTACTAACTTTTTAAAGCTAGCGGTAACTAACATTAGTTAGTACCGTCTTGAATAAAATGACTTTTGAAAACTTTAAGAGTTTTTTTAGAACAAGCGGTACTAACTCAAAGCTAGCGGTACTAACTCAAAGTTAGTACCGTTAGTACTGTTGTTTCATTTTTTTTGCTTATTAGCTTATTACTTCTGCTTATTTAAGATTTGCTTAGCTTTTTAGAGTAGATTAAGCCCATTCTCGTTTGTAGTGTAGTCATTTGTGCTTATTGAGCTTATTTCAGTGGCTTATTTAAAAAAGTGAATATGTGGGCTTAATAAGGACTCATTAGTGAGCTTATTTCCAAAAGCCCACGTTTCAGTTTGGCTTATTGGTGATTTTGGCTTATTTAGGAAAATTTTAGAGTTTACTACTTTTTGATGCAAATTGAGTTAAGTTAAGTTATGTTTGGTTGCAAAAACATTTTGGAATAAGATTAAGCAACATATAAGCTTTCCAAAACATCTCTCCTTTTTGAATTTGAGCTTATTTTGAGTTTGTAGTATCCAAAATACTAAAAACCAAAATTTTAGCTTACTTTCTGCAATCAGCAACTAAATTGGCTTTTTGGAGCTTATAAAGTGCTTATTTTCCCAAGGTGTCTTTATTAAAGTTGCTTAAAAACATGTTGTGAACAACTTTCGTGTTTTGCGTTTTGGCTAAAAACGACTTTTTAAAATCAGCACTTTTTGGGGACTTGGGCTAAAACTACCAGTACTAACTTATAACTAGCAGTACTAACTCCAAGTTAGTACCGTTAGTTAATACTGGTAGTACTGTTGTTAGTACTGCTGAGTTCCTCCTGTTTATTTAGCTTAATTGCTTTTTGAATTTGCTTATTTAGAGTTAGCTTAGCTTATTTGATTTGTCTTAAGTTTATTTGAGCTTATTTCTGTCTTAGAGTAAAAGTTTTAAGTGTTTTTACCATTTCTAGCTTCAAGCCTGCTCTAGCTTATTTTCCTTACTTCTCTTCTCGTGTATTTACTTAGTAGTGTTAGTGCCTCATCATATCATCGTCATATTCAAACATCAATCATCAATCCGTCATTCGATTTTCCATTCAAGCCTCGTTAGACATAACGACCCGGGAACTCATACTTCCGGTTTCCTATATATTTTATTTTGGTGAGCTTTTAACCATTCCTTGTGCAAAGGTAATTGGTTGAGTGTTTGCTTGTATATTATATATATACATTATCATCGAATCAATTTTTGGCGCCGCTGCCGGGGAGGCTGAAAACGATTATCGTAACGTTTGACAAATTTGTGTTTGAATCTGTGAATATTTTTTTCTACAAAAATATTTTTCATTTTCTTTTATTAGTATAATTATCATATAAAAACAAAAGAAAAAACAAAAAATATAAAAACATTTTCCATAAAAAGAAATAAAATTCACAAATTGGTCAAAATACCCAAATATAATATTCTCAATTGAGGTATTATCATAATAACTTCCGGTGAACTTATTGGTTCCCAACTCGAACTATTTAGCTAAACCACTAAGTACAACTCTTAATTACATCAATTGTATGCTATATAAAGATTTGCTTAGTGATTTGGAAATCTTTTTAGATTTTGTTGTTGATTTGATGCTAGCGGCTATACAAGGAAAGACGAGGCCAAATGGTTATTAACCATTGTGTAATGGATTAGTGGGAGACATTGAGGACTAATATTAATTAGTGGAAGTTTGTACATGTACTTAAGGATCTAAGGAAGATTTCTAGGTGTGTTTATGCTTTGGACGTGGGTTTTCAAGGAGTAGGAGGGATCCAAAGTGATTTTTAACCAAGGTATATTAGCTAACTAGGGACATGTTATACAACCTTAATTAAACTTTGATGTACATGTACTTAGTGTAAGTCACAAGGATTATTCTAGTTGTCTTGGTCCAAAAATTCGGCTATAGTGGGTTGTATACACAAGATTGATTAAATTTTGTGTTAAGGTTTTAAAAATAGGTATTGGTTTGAGTCTAGGTAAGTCTAGGTGTTTCCGAGGCGTGTCCAAATGTATTTTATTGCGAAACATAACCCTTTTACGTGACCAACAAAAATAAACTACGCAAAGTTAATAATTATCGTCTTAATAATTATATATTACTTGCTGGATGTAAACCTTAATTTATTTGATGACTGTTTACATTAAACAATTATTTCTAGTCTACGTGATTTAACTTAAGAGTAAATATTAAAAGTAGACGCGTATCGAACCAAAATAAATAGTGACAAATAATAGATGTCATATAATGGCATGAAATTTGAGAAATGTTACAAATAACTCTTTTTTCCTTGTAATCCTTCTGCTGTGGGTTGCCCTGCACATAAAATAAGAGAGTTAGACTCTTTTAGGGATCCAAGCCATTATAGACATGACCTGCCTCGTGCATCAATGTAAGAATATTTCTTGAATGTATTTGATGCACTACTGTTTTTGGCTTTCCAAACCCAGCATGTTGAGGCCTTAACAACATTAGCCCCTTTTCCCTTATTTTCACTTACTACTGCTCTATCCCTAGCAGTAGTATCTTTTACCCTGACAGTATTAACCTTTTTATTGAAAATACTGTTCTTATTTGCTGAAAACTTGTTAACTGCTCTTGTGACTTGTGAATATCCCTTTTTGTAAGTATTTGATATAGGTCTAGGATGATTCGTAGTTGGTTTTAAGCCAACAGTATTAACTAGTCTGACAGTAGTATTAACTTTTGCACCAGCAGTATTAATTTTGCCAGTCCTGGTTAATACTGCTTATGGAACAAATCCTCTATTAGAGTGAGGGTGAGTCATTTTATTAGCAAAGTTCTTGTGATTCACCTTACTTGAGTTGTTCCACATTGGTCTTATAGCCTTTATATCACACACATAATGAAGATGCTCAGAACTACCACAAACATAACAAGCTTTATTTATCATTTTAAAGTCACTACCTAGTCTTTAGGACATAAGATTGTTCCAATTTCTTTCGTTCCCCCTATGATGGTGTTTGTTTTGTTTAGGTGTTTTTATCTTCTCTACTGTTTCCCTAGCAGACTTAACAAATTTTTATCTTTTTAATGCTAGGTCTAACAGTATAATCTATCTCTTTTTCATCATCAGAATTTCAATCCTTAATGATTGGAGGTATAAAGCTGTTCTCTCTAACAGTTTTAGGTTCTACTGCATCACCATTATTTTTTACACCAGCAGACTCATGATTTGATTCAACTTTCTTAAAATTACTAGGTGTAATAATAGTAGTAACATCCATATTCTCACTTTCAACTATTTCATCCATAAATGTTAGATCAGGTTTGCGAGGTATGAAATTCCCTGTATAAGGTAGGGGAACTGCATGATATCCCTTGGGCCTATTACACTCCTGATTTTCTAACATCTCAGATGAATTCACAAAACTTTCTACTACATGAGAAGCTGCAGTAGCTGCATTATATCCTAATCCAGTTTTAAACTTGTCACTAAATTGACTTTTCAGCAAACTGTTCAAAGATTTAGATGAATTTTAAAATTTCTCTAATGTTACTTTTAACTCGTCTCTATCTTTTTCTGCTTTTTCCAATTTCTTTTTGTTTTCAACTAAAGCATTATCTCTAAGTCTAACTTCAAGTTTTAAAACATTAATGCTCTCTTCAAACACAACCTCATTTTTCTTATAGTGAGCTAGTCTAGCTTCTACTGATTCTAAACCTACTTTATAAGATACTAAACTAAATTGAGACTTGTTGTAATCTGAATTCAAATTGTCATATTGTTCTTTAAGAGTAGCATAAGATTTTACACATGATTTAGAACAAGAATCTACCTCAGAATCTGAACTGGAAGAACTTCTTGAAGATGTGTATACCATTAATGAAAAATTTATAGGATGCTCTTCTTCAGCTTGGTAGCTCCAATCATATCCTCCAATTCCATCTTTAGCAACCAAGGCATTTTCAGTGGGAGATTTTATTGTCACGGTTCCTTTACTAGGCTCTTTTCCTCTGTTATCCTGATTTCTTTGAGCCCTACATTCTCTTGCAAAGTGACCATACTTATGACAATTATAGCACTCCACTTTTGACCTATCAAATCCAACTCTTTGACCATTTACATCCAACTGCCTGCTTGTCCTCTTGATGAATCTCCTAGCTCTAATTGTCAGCATGGTCATTTCCCATTGTAGATCCATTTCTTCTAGGTCATCAGGATCAATTTGTTCTAGATCCTCTCTTGACATTTGAGGAGAATTAGGCTGACTAGCTAGGAAAGCACAGATCACAGCATCACTAAGGTTATCTCCAAATGTAGGACTACTTTGAGTATGAGTAGTACTAACTCCATAAGCAGTTTTATCTGCTTTATTTGTACTGCTGTTGCTATTAGTGCTGTTGGAGGACACAAAAGCCATATTTTGTAGATTTTGACTTGTGTTTGTTGAATCTTTGAGTTCAAGCTCGTATATCTTTAAGTTGTTGTACAAGTCATCCAAACTGATGGTTTTAATTTCTACTTTGTTCCTCTAGATTAAAGCATGAGTCTTCTATTCAGATGGAAGACTTCTCAACAGTTTTAAGTTCATGTCCTCTTGAGAAATTGTTTCACCTTGGATCTCCAACTGACTAATAAGTTTTTGCAACCTATCAAAAGTTTGATCCATTGTTTCTGAGCTTGATCTTGAAAAGTTCTCATATTGTTGCTTGAGTAGAGTCCTCTGAACTTTCTTGGATTCCTTGTTACCTCCATACCTCTTCTCTATGGCTTCCATGAGCAGTTTTACATCCTTATATGAATGGAACTTTAGTTGATCCTTATTCAGGAGAGCCATCAACAGAGTTCCTCTAGCTTTCATCTTATTTCTCCTATCCTGCTTTTCTTCTGCAGTAGTAGGTTCATATTCTTGCTCAACTTCTCTAATTTTTCTTTTCAGCACTTTGTTGCCATTCAGAATTACTTCCCAGAGGGAGTAATCAGTCATGAGGAAGTATTGTTCTATCCTCATTAACCAAATATCATATTCCCCTGTGTTAAGGATAGGAAGTTTTGCAGTCAGAGTTGTAGAAGTAGTTCCTGCCTCCATCTTACCACTGAGAGATAGATCTAGTATAGATTGATTGTTTCTTTTTATTTAAAGCTTCACAACAAGCTCTGATACCACTTGTTGATCCCAATGAATAGATCTTTAACTCCTTAGCTTGATGTAAGGTTTAGTATCCTTGGATAAATCCAAAAGTACCAAGAATGAAACTTTGAGTGAATGATATAAAGTATGCGGAATCTAGTTTATACCACTAAGAAGTATAACCAATGGAACAGTAATGTATGTTTGACAAACAGAAAATATAACCAAAACAATAAGCTCCAATATATTAATACGAACACTCTTTGATAGTGTTAGGGTTTACAACCTTGAAGCTATGAGAACTATGAGAAACTGATATCTAAAACCATAACCTAGGATCTCCTTTTATACACCAAGGAGTCCTTTACAAGATAACTACAAATCTTCTAAACTTCTAAAAGATATCAACATATCTTCTAATTATATAAGATATACACAATATAAGTCCATACATATCACAAAACACGTTTAACTCTTCATCAGTACTAATCTTCATGCAGCAGTATAAAGTTCTTCTTCACCAGTATTAAGTTAGTACTAGCAGTACTAACTTTTACTCTACCAGTACTAACCAGTTAGTACTGTTAGTTATAATCTGAGCAGTACAAACTTTTTGACTTGGCAGTACTAAGTGTAAAGACCTTTAATTCCCAACAATCCTCCCCTAAACTTGTGATTTATCTCCAAATCATCAAGTTTCTTGAATTAAAACTTTTGGCTCTGAGAGGATTCTTTCAAACACTTCAAGTTCTTGATCTTTCTACCTGATAGAAGATTTTCCTTAAAAGCTCATTGGCCATCTCTGAAGATTCATCCACTTGAAGTTTGTTAACCAACATTACAGTCATAAGTGCTCTTGTCAGTGGATAATCTTTTTCAACTAGCATGAAGATGTCATGTCCTCTTTCTGTAGACACATGGTGAACACCACATGTATCATACAATCTCCATTTCAATGGATCATGCATATATCTCTGAAGCTTCCATAGTGTATCATCATCATCTGGTTCAAATAACCTCTTTAATTCAACCCATAAGACCTTCTCTTTATCAACTAGAATCCATATCAAATAAGTATCTATGATTTCAATATCACTATTGTTAAAAATGCTTAAAGTTTAAAAATAAGCATTGCATTTTAAGACTTGTGATATCATTCTTTTTTTCGCTGTTTCTATGCATGTTGATAGAATTGCCTTCCAAAAGGACATCAACTTCGGAAGCATCAGCCATGTTCTTCAGGGCTACCATCAAGAAAAGAAACTAGTTGCTGATAGTGTTTCCACAGCTTTGGAAGCACAAGCCGCTAAACATGGCAATACTGATATACCACCAGGACCCAAAGAAGATCCTGTAGAAGACAGTGTAGCTACAAAGATTTCATGAGCTGCCAACCTATCAACTTTAAAGGGTTCAGAAGGAAGCATGTTAGACTTATACCGTGGTCTTTGAGCGAACTGAATCAGTGTTTTCCTGTAGCAACTGTACCGAAGACTGCAAGGTAAAGTTTGCTACTGGTACTTTAACTGAAGAAGCTCTATCCTGGTGGAATTCGTTTGCCCAGCCTATTGGGATAGAAGAAGCTTACAGGATTACCTAGGCTGAATTCAAGAAGCTTTTGATAAAGAAGTACTGTCCCAAACTGAGGTCCAGAAGATGGAAGATGAACTTTACCATCTGGCTATGAAGGGGAATGATCTCAAGGCATATGTGAGAAGATTCCAGGAATTGGCAACCTTGTGTCCCACTATGGTGCCAGATTTTGAGAAAATGATTGAAATTTTCATCGGGAGATTGCCTCAAAGTATTGAAGGGAATGTTACCGCCTCTAAACCTCAAACTCTAAATGAAGCCATTAACATAGCCCAGAGGCTAATGGATCAGGTAACAAAGCACAATCTGGTGCAAGTATCAAGTGATCACAAACGAAAGTTTGACGACAAAATAACTTTCAACAACAACAACTACCGTAACACTAACAACAACAACCGTTTAAATAATCACCAACCACAACAGAACATAAGACAGGAAACCTTCAGGTCTTATGTTGTCACTCCAACTGAAAACAATGGGTATACTAAAAACCGTCTCTTGGGTAAGAAATGCACTCTGCATCACATAGGACCTTGCACTGTCAAGTGTAATACTTGCAACAAGGTAGGCAATCTGACCAAGAACTGTAGAAACAAAGGGCCAGCCACTGGAAGTAATCGGCTACCAGTGACAGTTACTTGTCATGCCTGTGGAGAGAAAGGGCATTATGCAAATTAGTGCCGAAAGACCACCAAAAACAATGCCCAGGGAAGAGCCTACATGTTGAGGGATAGGAATGCTCACCAAGACCCGAACGTAGTCACGGGTATGTTCCTTCTAAACCAACATCTAGCTAGAGTATTATTTGATTCTGGAGCCGATAAAAGCTTCGTATCCATATCTCTTGCCTCTATGCTAAATATTCCACCCATTACAATAGATACCTTTTACAATATCGAAATGGCTGACGGAAACCTAGTAAGCACAAACACCGTTATCCAAGGTTGCACCCTGACTTTGTTAAACCAACCTTTCGAAATTGATCTTATGCTAATCAAACTCGGTAGTTTCGACGTCGTCATTGGTATGGATTGGTTATCCAAGTATCATGCTAGAATTATCTGTGACGAGAAAGTCGTCTACATCCCAATCAATGGTGAAACTTTGATCATCCGAGGTAATCAAAGTAAAACACGACTAAATCTCATATCTTGTATAAAAACCGAAAGGTGTATATCTCGAGGTTGTAAAGTTTTTGTAATCTAAGTAGTGGAAAAGAAGTCAGACGAGAAAAGACTAGAAGATATCCTAGTAGTCAGAGAATTCCTAGAAGTTTTTCCTGAAGATCTACCTGGCCTTCCTCCCGTTCGCCAAGTAGAATTCCAAATCGACTTAATTACAGGAACAACACATGTAGCCTGAGCACCCTATAGATTAGCTCCTTCAGAAATGCAGGAACTATCTAACCAAATTCAAGAGTTATCAGATCGAGGTTTCATCCGACCAAGTACTTCGCCTTGGGGAGCTCCTGTCTTATTTGTCAAAAAGAAAGATGGATCTTTTAGGATGTGTATCAATTACTGGGAGTAGAATAAACTTATTGTAAAGAATCGTTACCCATTACCCAGGATTGATGACTTATTTGACCAACTTCAAGGTTCGAGTGTCTCCTCGAAGATTGACTTAAGATCAGGCTATCATCAACTGAGAGTCAGGGATGAAGATATTCCCAAGACTGCTTTTAGAATAAGATACAGACATTATGAATTTCAAGTGATGCCATTTGGTTTAACTAACACACCTGCTGTATTCATGGATCTCATGAGCCGTGTATGTAAACCATACTTGGACAAATTCGTAATAGTGTTCATCGATGATATTCTTATCTACTCCCGTAACAAAGAAGAACACGCAAATCATCTGAGAACGATCCTAAAATTTCTCAAGAAAGAGAAGTTGTATGCCAAGTTCTCCAAGTGTGATTTCTGGATTAGTATCGTGTAATTTCTTGGACACTTAATTGATAGTCAAGGACTTCATGTTGACCCCGCCAAGATTGAAGCAGTTAAGAATTAGACATCTCCTACTACACCCACAGAAATACGTCAATTCTTAGGACTTGCGATTTATTATCGGAGATTTATCAAATATTTCTCAAAGATTGCAAAGTCTTTGACTGAATTAACCCAGAAAAACAAGAAGTATATCTGGGGAAAAGACCAAGAGTCGGCTTTTCAACTACTAAAATAGAAGTTATGTGAAGCTCCAATCTTAGCATTACCAGAAGGAAATGACGATTTTTTGTTTACTGTGATGCATCCCATCAAGGTCTGCGAGTGGTGTTAATGCAAAGAGAGAAGGTTATTGCATATGCATCCCGACAACTTAAACCTAATGAAGAAAACTATACCACTCATGATCTCAAATTTGGAGCAGTAGTGTTCGCTCTTAAAATTTGGAGACACTATCTGTATGGCACACAAAGTGTACTATGTTCACTGATCATAAAAGTCTTCAACATATCCTTGATCCAGAATTAGTTTTTGACTCTCTTTTACTTTGTGTGTGTTGAACATTGAGACAAGCAGTTGGCTAGATAATGCTTCCAGATTATGATTGTGAAATTCACGTTATCATTCTGAGATTGGAAATGTCTAGCGATTCCCTTAAGGGTGGGGGGGTAGGTGGGGGCGGTGGGTGGTGAGGGGAGGGGGGTTTGGAAGGACCGAATCATAACACTCGAGTTAGATCATTAGTTATGTATGACCATTCATCCAAATTTCCTCTCACAAATTTCTCAAGCTCAAATGAGCACTCAAAGAAGAAAACATCAAGGTCTGAAAAACTTACGAGGAATGGACAAATCATTTAACATACATCCTGATGGAACCCGATGTATCAAGAATCGAAGTTGGTTACCACTCTTTGGTAATCTGAGAGACTTGATCATGCATGAGTCCCATAAATCAAAGTGTTTCATTCACCCAGGTTCTAACAAGATGTATCAGGATCTAAAGAAACTCTATTGGTGGCCTAACATGAAGGCAATCATCGCTGAGTATGTTGGCAAGTGTTTAACATGCTCCAGAGTTAAAGCAGAATGTCAAAAGCCATCCGGCCAACTGGTAAAACCAGAGATTCCTATGTGGAAGTGGGATAGAATAACGATAGATTTCATCACAAAACTATCCAAAACTTCAAACGGACATGACACAATCTGGGTCATTGTTGATCGCCTTACCAAATCCGCACATTTCATCCCTACTCGAGAGACAGATAGTATGAAAACCCTTACAAGATTGTACATAAAGGAAATATTCTCCCGGCATGGAGTGCCAATATCTATCATCTCGGATTGTGACAGTCATTTCACATCCAGATTCTGGCAATCATTACAAAGTGCTTTGGGTACTCAATTAGACATGAGTACGACATATCATCCTGAAACTGATGGACAAAGTGAAAGAACCATCCAAACACTTGAAGACATGCTTTGAGCCTGTGTTATAGATTTTGGAAAAGGATGGGAAAAACACTTACCATTAGTAGATTTTTTTTACAATAACAGTTACCATGCCAGTATTAAAGCAGCACCATTCGAGGCACTTTATGGTCGAAAGTGCAGATCACCTATTTACTGGGCCGAAGTTGGAGATGTTCAACTCACGGGACCATAAATAATCTATGAAACCACTGAAAAGATAGTGCAAATTCGACAACGCTTGCAAGCTGCAAAAGATCGGCAGAGAAGTTATGCCAATGTAAGGCGAAAGCCTTTAGAATTTCAAGTTGGAGATCGTGTTATGTTAAAAGTGTCACCTCGTAAAGGTGTCATCCAATTCGGAAAACGAGGAAAGCTTAATCCCCGGTACATTGGACCTTTCAAAATCCTTGAACAGATTGGCCCAGTGGCATACTAACTTGAGCTTCCTAAAGAACTCAGAAATATCCACAATACTTTCCACGTTTCTAATATAAAGAAATGCTTATCTGACGAATCCCTTGTCATTCCAATGAAAGAGCTTTGACTCGATGACAAACTCAACTTTGTGGAAGAACCAGTAGAGATCATAGATCGAGAAGTCAAGCAACTGAAACAAAGTCGTATTCCTATAATCAAAGTAAGATGGAACTCTAAAAGAGGACCAAAATTTACATGGGAACGCGAAGATCAAATTCGTGCCAAGTATCCACATCTGTTTTCAAACATCACTCCGGCATCCAACTAAATCTCGGGACGAGATTTCTTTTAAGGGAGGGAGACTATAACAACCCACAATTTTCATCAATGTACTTATCCATCTATTAAATTAGATGCAATGTAATATCCATCTATTATATATATACCACCTTTGTACTGGAAAATTTTGCTTTATCTCATTATGCAACGTAACTTGCCTCTAAAGTAAACGAGCTCACGCAACCTCTACCAATGCTATCTCTGGTATGTGCTTAATTACACATACCATTTACCTAGGAAAACGAACTTAAACGATCAAAAACGTACCAAAAATACATTGTATTTGTATGTTTTCAATTATGTTACTGTAGCATTGCTTATTTCTGCTTATCTCTGCTTATTATTGCTTATGTGTGCTCATTTATGTTTGTTAATGCTTATTTATGCTTGCTTATTGCTTTTATGTCATTTAGTTAAGTTTTCCTTTAAAGTTGTTCATTTAGCTTTCAAACTGCTTATCTGTTCTTCTTATTTTAAAGTGCTTATTTGTAATTGGATTTTGCTTCAAATTGCCTATTATTCATAGTTCACCACGTATCTTTAAAGTTGTTTTTTTAAATCTTTGAAAATTCAGTCTAAAATTGATTTAAGATTCTTAAAAGGGTGTTTGGGTCAAGGGACAAAATGGGTCAAAATTGTTTAAAAAACCATTTGGGTCACTAAGCCAACTTTGAAAGCCCTTTTTAGTTGTTTTAAGCTATTTTCAAAATTTTTTAAGGCTTAAAGGCTTGTTTTTAAGTTTTGTCTAAAAGGGTGTTTAAAACTGTGGTTCAAAAACAGTTTCATAGTGCTTATTTGATTAAGACATTTTTAACAGGTTTTAAGTCTTTGATATGTGTGAAAACATATATCCGTTTTATGTCAAAAATGGCCCTAAAAAGACGAAATTGTGTTTTAAATGCTTGAACATTGCTTGTTTTGTCTTTGTGATTGTGTAGGTACGGATATTGCAAAAATCTAAAGAAAATGGTCAAAACCGGACAATCACGGACACGGGAACAGAAGAGCACACAAATAGCCAGGAGAATGCTATCAAAAGTTAATAGTGGTTAACTCAAGTCAACCTATGGTCAACAGTGGTTAACCACAAAAAGTCAATATCAAAAATTCTCAAATCAGTCCCTCAAAGTAAACTAAATTACAAAAATAATCTCTAAACCCTAACGGTGTTAACTCTTGTTTATAAGAGTTAACACCCGTTAACTTCTTATAACACAAAGTCCAAGCCCATCCCGTGGTCCATTCCTTTTATAAATAAGCCCAAAGTCAAAACTTTTCACCCTGGGTCAAAATAACACAAACGCATCCCTTTTATAAAAGAAAAGGCGCGGGAATTTCTGTTGTTACTATTCACCGTCTTCAACCTTTTTACCCCTCCCATCAAATCAAAGGGCAATTAACAATTGATGGTTAGGATGGGTAATTCAAGGGTTAAGGGATACGTTGACAAAGTTCTACATCATCTCTTACTCTCATTGGCCAATTCCCAAAAGGGAATGACACGGAGGCAAGGGAGAAAACACACAAGGAGTGGATTTTTGTACTAATCCTGTCACGAAAGAAGCACATGAGTGTCACATCACGGATTGCCACGCTGGCAATCTGTGTGAGCTAAATCTAATCCAACGGACTACAATAGACATCCAATGATTGAAATGATTGAAAGGACAGGATTGCAAGGAGCGTGCAAGGGCTATGAGGACCTAGAAGCTTCAGCTGAGGGCTATATAAAGACTCACACTCATTCACGCCGGGGAGATAGTTTTTTTTATTTTTCGGCTTATTTAGCTTATGTAATTTTTCTTTCAAAAATGTTTTAGCTAGTGATCTCTTAATGTAATTTCTAAATTCAAGTATTGTAATCAGTCTTTTTCTACATAATACAAAGTTTCTTATTAAGCTCTTAACTCTTTCATTTTTCTTCAATTTTATTTGGTTTTTAATAATTAGTTATTGTTGGAAATGCATCTCATATATGCTCATAAAGTCAATCTAAGTCTCTACAGCTTATGATTTGTGCTTAATTATTCACTAATTATATTAGAACCTTAAATTAGATAATTAACCTAGTGCCTAAGGGATTTTGGAGCTTAAGGAAGAGAGCTTAACCTAGAAGGGCTCATATGGACTTTTACTAGCTTATCATTGATAAGCTAGAGCTGTTGATAAGCTCTTGGTGCCTTATAAGCCTTTGTTTAGCTAAGGCAACTTGTAAGTTTCCATTTACTCTTGCTGTTTTAAATTTCCTAGTATAAATTTGCTTATTATGCTTAAATGTTTGCTTATTTGAGCTTATATGTGTGTTATTGAGTTTATTAAGGATATTTGATCATCTGTTTTTAGTTTTAATAGATTAGATCTTAGTTTTCTTTGAATTTTGTTTTAAATCATCAAAAAACCAAAAATATTAGCTTAGCTTGTAGATCTTTGTTCCTGTCTTATTTGCTTTTTGAAATAAGTTTATTTAGGTTGTTATAAAGCTGTTGGTGTAAGGTCTGGTGTGAATAAGTTTTTTGACAGTTTTAAAATCCTTAATGTTCTTGCATAAGCTTTTATATGGTTATTTGTACATTCTAAAGGATGTGTTTTGGTTTAGTATAGTTTGACCTAAAAAAGTTCAGAAAGCTTAATTTGGTTTTTTTCTGTTTTATGTACTTTGGTTCAGTTGGAATTTTCATTTAGATTTAATGTTAAGTTTTTGATAGATAAGGTGTTTTTGTAGGTTTCTAGTTTGTGTGTTAAAAACCTTTTTAGGAGCATTGTGTTATAGATTTTGCACCAGGGGAGGTTATTTTCTTAAGATAGCTAGGTTAGTTTTTGATCCCAAGCTTTCTCTAAGATTGGATATTTGGTTCGCTATAATGTGTTTCATTCACGCACTAATTGAGGTTGCTGTGCAAAAACTAGGGTATTGGACCCTTAAGGTTCACTTGAGCGCATTTTTGGTTTTAGCCCATTTGGCAGAAGGGCATGACAGATAAGTGGATTACTGACCGAGGTCCCTTTTGATCACAATTTAAGTGCTTAGAGTAGGATTTAAAAGCTAGAAAAACTCCAGTAGGATTGTAGTACTCTGTCTAGTGGCATGAGATAGATTAAAGTAGGCTTTTCAAATTCTTAGATTATTCTTTGGGTAAACTAGCTTTTCAATATTCACAAAAATTCTAAAAAAAAACAAAAACATTAGTAAGTAGTTCTTAGCTTCTATTTTAAAATTTTAGCTTTCGTTGGTATAGTATTATTGTTTTTTTGAGTTAGGAGTCATTAGCTTAGTAGTGATTTGTAGTATTTCATTAAGCCTAGCTTTCTGAAGTAGCGTTAATATGCAATTTAGTTACATTAGTTTTTAAGCTTGTAGAGTTTTTCTGGAGTTGGTTGTTTGATATAGATCCATTAGATTTAGTTAGCTTTTAAGTATTATTAGGTAAAGAAATTAGCCTTATTAGACCTTAGACTTCTTTGAGAATTATAGGGCTTTCTCAAAATAGCTTTTGGTTTTAGAAAAATAGTGTTATTGTGTGACTGGGCTGTATGACTTATTGTTTAGTATACAACTTCAGTTTGTTTAAAGCTTTCAATAAGCTCCTTTCCGCTGTTAACAGCCTGCTTCGCACAAAGCTGTTGTAAGAGGGCATTAATAGAGTTGGTTCTTGGAGCTTATATTTGTCTTTGTTAAAGTTGCTTAAAAGGGTGAATCTACCACAATTTTGTTCTTTGATGTTAAAAAAAAAACGAGGGGAAAGTTGGCAATCGGGGTGAAGCAGGCTCGATCCCGCCTCCGACCTCGAACACTCTGTGAGAGAAACCTTTTATAAACCAAATCACAGCACGACTCTCTACCCACTGCGGCCCCTGTGGTATCTTTTTTCATTAGACTCGTTTGCAGACACATGTGTAATTCTTATACTCATTGTTTAGACCCAATAAGGGCGTTATAAGGCTGGTTATAGCGTTATTCTCGTAGCTGTATATCATTAAAAGCAGTGGATCTTCAATCATTATTTTCCAATGGTTCTAATTAGGTGTATCAAGCTATTTTCGTGGGAATGATTTTTTCTAGTATATTTTTATAGATGTTTGTATTTTTTTAAAACATTTTATTTATTATTTATCAAATTTAAGAAAAATCTCATAAAAAGAAAATACAAAAATATTCAGAAATAAAATATAAATCTTTTTTAGAAAATTTTCTATTTAGTCAGTAAAGGTGTTATATGGAATGAATTTTTTTGCAGATTTTAGAGCATTATAGAAGCCAAAGAATCAAGAGAATAAGAATCCATATAAAGGCAGTTTCTAAGCGTCTTTTTGTCCGACCCGGGGGGAGAAAACCCCTTATTTCTATTCTATTTTAGGCTCAAAGTGGTTACCTTACACCTTGCATAGCTACCCTCCTAGCTCCCAACACTCACCCTATCTAACCCTTGGCCACCACTCCACTCTACTTGATCCCTACTTTACTCAAACTTGTCCTCCAATTCTCTCATACATTATAAATACACACGCAAACATATATATGTTCATATCTCATCATCTAAATTCAAAACACTCTCAAGGTTGTGATCTAGCCATGTCTTAGAAGAGAAGTGAATCCCTAAGATCGGAATTGAAGCCAAGAATCAAGAAAAAGAAACCCATGAAGTCGTTTCTAGGCGTACGAACTCAAACAACCCATTTCGACCCATTTTAGCACAAGTAAGCTCAAAACCTTGTTCCATAAGCTCATAATTTGTTTTAGAACTTTTATTAGCCTTTTTAGATTCTATATAAACTCTTGTTTGATCCCTTGAACCACAAACCCATGCGTTTTTGCTTAAAACCCTAAAAATGACCCGTTTTGATTTTCTTGCTAACGAATCCTTTTTCCAAACTTTTGTTATGTTAGAACATCTTATTTTAGCTTATTCTAATAAGCCATGGCCTGCAAAACTCTTTTGGATTTCAAAATATCAAAATTATGAATTTTGGACTTGATTTGTAAATCATTTCCATGCAAGAGGTATATATCGTAACTTTCTAAAATTTATAACTAGAGGGGCTAAAAATGTCATTATTCTAAAGTTATAAATATAAGGACCTATTTTGCCAAGTTTCAAAGTTAAAAGTTTAATATTTATATACTTATTATATAAAGGACTAAACTTGTAAAAGTTTATAAACCAAGGGTATATATTGCCATTTTTGCAAACTTAAAAATATAAAATATAATATTTTTATATAAATTATAAAAATATATATTAATATTATAAGACTCGATTTTATTAAAACCCGATACATTTATCGCTATTAATCAACGATCGACGCATTATAAAACAATTACGTTATATAATTAACGTAATTTATCATCGACTAGCTTTTAAAGAAACTTAAAATCTTATCGTATCACGTTACTAGGGAATTTCATGTGAGGGGTTCAATTTGGGTTTTTTTTTTTGACGAGTTTGCTGGGTTTACGATTTAAAGTGCCCTGACTCCTCAAACGATACTACATGGCCTCTGGATTATGATAGCCCGAACAGTGATACAATATTTCCATAAATTAATAAATCAAAGTAATACGTTAAACTTTTTGAAGTTTTGAAACATAAACCATCACACTAAGACTTAACAAATTACCCTAGGTTGCGTGACGAGGCCGTTACTTTCACTTTATATAATTTTTCCATCAATCAGATTTTCCTTGTTAAGGTGAGTTCATAGCCTCGCATTTTAAATCTTTGAAATGTTTCATAAACCCGTGAGGGGGATACATGCTATAAATCATAAATACAAGTATCTTTCCAACTGTATGCTATTCTGATGCATTATTGCCTAAGTCCTTACTTTTGCCATTAAGACCCCACTATCATGAACCGTTAATTACTTTTCGGAGTAAGCGCGAATGTTGTGAATAGATCTATTTGGGACTGAACTCCCCCGTTGGTGTACCTATACTTTCTGGTAACCAAACGCACTTCATTTGAATCACTATTCGGGTGTTTGGCAAAGGCACCCATTGGGGCAACTTCTTGTGATTATTGATTATCTCAAGGTCTCGGTGCCATGAGCTTAGGGCAGTAATATTGTTTTCTATAATTATTGTACCCATTGCAATTATTACACTTATAGGTGTATAACAACGTAACCCACTATTGAACTTGTATTCTAACTGTTTAACATAAACCTATGAATTTCACTCAACTTTTGTGTTGACTTTTTTAGCATGTCTATCTCAGGTAACTGAGCATCTTATGGTACAGAGTGGCACGGACTTGAAGATGGCTAAACTGTTATCATTCAAACTTTATGTTTTTAGATTTTAGGATCTCTCTTCTTGTAAAACTCTGATGAATAAATGAATGATAACTAAATTTTATAAAAATGTCTCTTTACGAGTCGTTTTCTATGATTATGACTGTTGTACTATGAAATAATACCCTAGATTAGCTTCCGCTGCTATATATATCAAAATGGGGGTGTTATAGATTGGTATCAGAGCTACAGTTATAGAGAACAAGGTTGAAACCTTAACTATAACTACTTTTCTTTTTCCATCCAAGAAAGTCCTCCGTGCCACTACATCTTCCGAATAGTATGTAAAGTACATAAATATTATACTATTATATAAATAACTTATGTTATTTACCGTTGGGTTGTTAACAGATTGATGTCTTCTCCCAACCACCCTACTTCCGATATTGAGGATGCTTTTTCCTCTAACTTTCCTGACTATATCTCGGCTTCCCCGGATAATGTCCCAGCTTCACCAGGAAATACTTATTCTAGCTCTTCAAATAACTTATTTGGTTTAGTTCCAAAAGCTTCACCAACTCTCACTTTTTCATGATGACCCTATATAAAGGTCATGCAAGCATACTATGCTAAAGAATCACCTATTCCACCGCCAACTATTATGCCTCCATCTTCAATGCTATCTCTAATTTTTAATCCTCAAGAATTCTTTCTTCTTGAGGAATTATTGCCACTTAAGAAACGAGGTCGTGAGAGATCATCCTCCTCTACTTCTGCCCTACCTCAAGCATTTGAGATAGGAGAAAGCTCTCGTAAGATGTAACACCCCCATTTTTACATATAGCAGCGGAAGCTAATCTGGGGTATTACTTCAAGGTACAACAGTCATAATCATAGAAAACGAATCAAAAAGAGTCGTTTTTGAAAATAAGTTATCATTCATTATTTCTTCAGAGTTTTTACAAACGAGAGGTTCCTAAAATTTATACAATAAAGTTTGAATGATAACGGTTTTTCCATCTTCATGTCCTCGCCACTCCGTGCCATTAGTTACCTGAGATAAAACATGCTAAAAAGTCAACACAAAGGTTGAGTGAATCCATATGTTTAAGTAATATAATTTAAATGCAAATACGATATTTGGGTTACGTTGATATACACCCAGTATTGAAAATATATTTATTATTGCCATTAGCTCATGAATCCGAAGCCTTAGGGTATAGTGATACATTATAGCCCCTGCGGGTACCTTTGCCAAAATACCTGGGTGATTTCTAATGATGTGCAATTAGTTACACGTAACTGGGTACACCAACGGGGAGTCCAACCCAAATAGATCTATTCACATCATTAGCGCTTACTACGGAGATGATTTTTGAAAGCACATTGATGATGAATGATATAATAGTTATAACATAAGCAGTTTTAAGCATTTTATTCAATATCTGGAAATGTTAAGCACGTCAAGTGTTAATTAAAGTTATGTCTGGTAATGTTTTGAATGTGTTTTTATACTTTTTCAAAATGTTACATTTTAGACCCTTGAGTTTGAAAAGTGGCAGAATATACCCTTGGAGTTTGCACTTTTACGACTTTGGTCCCTCAAGTTTAAAAGATATACCAAGTAAACCTTGTACTTTAAAAAGTGACATAATAGACCCTTGTAGTTATAACTTTAATAAAATGACACTTTTAGTCCTTTTAGTTATAAGTTTCTAAAAATTATGATATATACCCCTTGCATGGATAATTTTAACAAAACATGTCCAAATTGCCATGCAAGCTTATTTTAACATTTCAATAGACATTTATAAGTTATAATAAACTAAAATATGAAGATTTAACACAACGCAAGTTTAAATTAACGATTCGTTAAGCTAGGAAGTAAAACGGGTCAAATTAGGGTTTTAAAATGAAAACGCGCGGGTTTTAAGATTAAATTCTTTCATGACTTATCAAAGCACTTATTTTAATGTTAGTTAAGCTTATTGGGATAGATTATAACAATAGTTTACAAGCTTAGCTTATAGATTAAGCAAAAACATGAAGGAATCGGGACTTTTAGCTTCGTACGCCTAGAATAACGACTCCCGGGCTTCGTTTCTTGGTTTCTTTTGCTTCCTTTCTGTACTTGAGCCTTCTTAAGATCACTTAGGATCTATTAGAGCAAAGGATTGCTTCTATGTAAGGGTTATAGAGGAGGAAGTGGGGGATGAAGAAAAATGAAGTGTTTAGAGTTCTATTTATAGGTGAAATGATCTTGGTGACCAAGGTAAGCTTATGATCTGAGTTAGGACATGTGTAAGGGCTAGAGGGTGATGAGGAGGGGCTAGTAGATGTGTTGGTTAAGCTAGAAACTAGCTTGGATGAGGTGTTTACCCCATTGCATGCCGCGGCTAAGATAGGAGAAACAAGGAGACCATGTGCCATTTTTAAACAATATAAGATGAAGATATTTGAAGAGAGGTGCTTGTAAGCAGCTAGGGAGGTAAGGTGCTTGTCATTGAGGTGCTTAGTTGCAAGAAAATTAGTTAAAATGGGTCATTTTGCAAGGGTTTTGTATTTCGGGTTCACTAGGGCTCATTTAGGGTTTTTAAGCTTGGATTTCTTGTATACTTGATTAGGAATGATAGGTTACTGATCCTAAGACTTATATTAAGGATTATAATCAAAATTTGATAGGTGGTTTGGGTTAAAATGGGTAGAAAATGAGTAAACGGGTCAAAATCACAATTAGGGCACAATTAGGGTTTTCAGGATTTATTTCTTGTATAATTGAAGTAGAATGGTGAAATGATGATGGAAAGTGATTGAGAATGTTGTAATTTATGTTATTATAACTTATTTAAGTATTGGTTTAGGTTTACAATGGATAAAAACAAAGAAACGAGTCATGGTTTAGAAACTAGCTTGGTTTTAGGGTTTAGGGTTTTGAATTAGGGTTTTGAGTATAAAAAGATGTATGAAAGCTTATGAATAGAATATTTAGGGTTTATACATTGTATAATGAGTGTAGTAGCTTGTACACAAGTGGTGGTGAAGAAATTAGAATGAAAACAGAGGTAAAACGGCTATTTTAGAGATCATGCTTAATGACTTGTACATTGAGCTTTTAGAGACTTGTACTTTGAGTTGAAGAGATTTTATATTTCAAATGAGATGTTATTTTGCTTGTACATATGATTTAGTAGCTTGTGCATTCACTTTAGATGTTAATCCTTTATGGAATTAGGGTTTAGAGGCATCCGATAACGGTTTAAAGCTCGTTTTGATATAATGTTTTGAATGGTACATTATAGGAATAATGTGCTTTGTAAAAATGATATTATGATATTGACTTGATATATTATGATGATTGCTTGACATATATGAAGATAGGATTTCCATATGTAGGTTGCCTGAGCCCGTTAACTTTAGTTAAGCAAGAAATGTTGTACATCGAGATATTGGCAAAGTAAGTAATGTAATAAAGCGAAAAATTTCCCTGAAAAAGGTGAGTTCATATATAATTGATAGATTGTACATCATCTAACTTATTATATGGATATTTATATTTATGAAAATTGTAGGTTGTTATAAAGTACGTTTTGGTTTTTGTGATCGGAGGCTGGAGCAGACTGCCACCTTTTCAATATCAACAATCTCGGAGTGAGATGTCAATAGATTATGCATTTAATCTCCGTGACAATGAAACAAGATTCTTTTGAGAGAATCTTGAGTGGATGGGAAGGGTTGTGCATTGCATCACTAGATCTATGATGTCTTTCTTCAATACCAAATATCATCTTTGTGATATTTAATAGATTATGTATTGACCCAGTTTCTGCCTAATGTTCGTGGAGGGCTTCTTTCTTTTCACCCTTTGCACATCATTTCTTTTTCATTCTTCAACCCCTTCAATGTCTACCAAGACATCATTACTATCATCATGTTGTGATTGTTCCAATGATAGCTCATGCCTTAGTTGAGATTATTCCCATTCACATTCAACTCCATCATACCTAAGGACTTCTATTCTATTTATGGAATGTCCCTGGGTAGATCCCTCCGATTCTGGTTGGATCCTGGGATAATACCTAACTTTACCACCTTATTTCTTCTTTGATCATCATGAGGTAGTTGGTTGTTGGGTATTAAGATCAGAACCATAAAACCTTTTGAAAATCAATCAAAGTGTTTGATATAAATCAAAACATTTAACACTTTTAAAGTTTCGTTTTTTTAGAAAATACCCCCTACACATGTGCATTGATATTTAAAATTCTTTTGCACAAGGAGGAAAGAGCTGATTGCACATTGAGTCTTTTATATCACTTTGTTATTCCACACACTTAAGTATTTATCTTTCTTGATCACATTTTAATCCAATTTTCTCCCCCTCAAAAATAGCATACCATATGATATTTTTTATATCAATGGATTAAAATAGCTATATGAGATTTTAAAAACACATGGGAGAAAACGGATATAGCATGATTATGATTTGGAACCTTTCTGAATGTTCTAAACAAATTTGAAAAACTAGTTACGTCAAAGTATGTTGATATCTAAAACGTATGGTCAGTAGATTGCTTACTCCCCATCCTGTTAATTTCAGGAAACGGTCGTAACCGGACACAATCTTCACCATTTGCTCGTTTATCGATATAAACACACTTGTCAACAACTACTTTTAAATCAATTTTTATTCATTTGTTCAAAACATTTTCCTTTATACTCCCCCTTAAAAATATATCAAATGAGTTAATGAGGAAAGGAGTGTTGAAAACACAATTTGAAAGATTTTACAAAACTTTTCGAATAATAAACCACATCAGATCCGAATATGCTAAAAATAAACAGAATCTGAACTGAATAACCAAATTTGGACTGAATAAGATTGAATAAGCTACGTAATAAGCTGAACAGAATAAGCTGTAAACATCACAAATTGCCTGTGCAGCTCTGATACCACTTGTGAGGTTTCTCGATTCACGATCTCGGGAGGTCGAGGATGATGGAAATATATAAAATCCATTTTAGAGAGAGAAAGTAGTTATTATTGAATGATTAGTGAAAATTACAATTATGAGGTTCACCCCTCTAAGAAAGATTAGAGGGGGTATTTATAGTCTAAACACAAGCCATCTTTGGGCTAATTACATTTCTAGTCCTTGTGTGTAAGACTATATAGAAACTAATGTAAATTCCATATAGACACCATATTTTTAATCCTAACAGTTCATAGCTTACGCGTCACGCCAACTCAAGATTCATAAGAAGAATTACACTACGCATGACTTAGAACTTGGAGCTGTAGTATTCGCTCTCAAAATGTGGAGACATTATTTGTACGGCACAAAGTACGTTGTATTCACTGATCATAAGAGTTTGCAGCATATTCTTGATCAAAAGGAGTTGAACATGAGACAACGTCGATGGTCAGAACTGTTAAGTGACTACGACTGCAAAATTCGTTATCATCTAGGGAAGGCGAACGTGGTGGATGATGCGCTAAGTCGCAAGGAAAGGATTAAGCCACTACGAGTTCGAGCCCTAGTTATGACTATTGGTTTAAATCTCCCTAATAGAATTTTGAATGCTTAAGCTGAGGCAAGGAAAGAGTAGAATTATGGAATTGAAGATTTGTGTGGTATGATTAAGAAGCTTGAACCCCGTGCTGACATAATGTTATGTTTAAGGAATAGGAGTTGGATACCCTCTTATGGTGACTTGAGAGCTTTGATTATGCACGAGTCGCATAATTCAAAGTATTTAATCCACCCTGTATCGGACAAGATGTACCAAGATCTGAAGAAACTGTATTGGTGGCCCAATATAAAAGCTAAGATTGCCACCTACGTCAGTATGTGTCTGACCTGTGCCAAGGTCAAGGCCGAATGCCAAAAAACATCTGGTTTGTTGGTTCAACCTGTGATCTCGGTGTGGAAATGGGAAAACATCACAATGGATTTCGTTACTAAATTGCCAAAGATCTCAACTGAACAAGACACAATTTGGGTAATTGTTGACCGCCTTACTAAATATGCTCATTTTCTACCAATAAAGGAGAACGACTCAATGGAAAAGTTGATTAGACAATACTTGAAGGAAGTAGTCACGAGGCATGGTGTGCCCGTTTTGATCATTTCTGATCGAGATGGTAAGTTCACATCTCAATTCTGGAAATCGCTTCAGAAAGCCCTAGGTACTCAATTGGATATGAGTATGGTTTATCACCCTCAGATCGATGGTCAAAGTGAAAGGACCATTCAAACCTTATAAGACATGCTGCGTGCTTGTGTGATCGATTTCGGAAAAAGTTGGGATAGGCATCTACCTTTGGTAGAATTTTCTTACAATAATAATTATCATACGAGTATCAAAGCTACACCATTCAAAGCATTGTAGGTTCATAAGTGTCAACCGCCTATATGTTGGGCTGAGGTTGGAGATGCTTAGCTCACTGGCCCAGAAATCGTTCACGAGACTACCGAGAAGATCATCCAAATCAAGAAACGTATTCAAGCTGCACGTGATAGACATAAGAGCTACGCCTATAGGAGAAATAAGCCATTGGAGTTTCAAGTTGGAGATAAGGTTATGTTGAAGGTATCGCCATGGAAAAAAGTGATACGTTTCGGCAAATGAGGGAAGCTGAACCCTCTTTATATTGGACCTTTCAAGGTACTTGCTAAAGTTAGATCAATCGCTTACCGACTTGAACTCCTGGATCAACTAATTTGTGTCCATAGTACTTTTCACGTTTCCAATTTGAAAAAGTGTCTTTCCGACGAACCGCTAGCTATTCCGTTGGACGAAATTCAGATTGATGACAAGCTAAATTTCATCTAGGAACCGGTTGAAATCATGGATCGGGAAGTCAAATGTTTGAAACAGAGCCGTATCCTGACTGTTAAAGTTCGTTGGAATTCTAGGCGAGGTCCTGAGTTTACTTCAGAGCGCGAAGACCAAATAAAAAAAAAGTACCCTCATCTTTTTGCTAACCCTACATCTACGTCTAAAGTTACGTCTTAAGATTTAAGGACAAAGCTCTTTTAACAGGGGAAGGATGGCATACCCCATAAATTTCAGGTCAATATTTTAAACTTTTTTGATCATTATTTTTGACTTTTATATGTTACGTTTGAATTTGGCATTTTATAGTGAAGTTGTCCCGCGTAAAACTGAAAATCGTTATCGATCGCGTTCCGGCTTTGGACTTGGATTATTCTACGTGTTATATACATTATTTTATCATTTTAAAGTATTACATAGGTCACGTTCACTTTCGTTTGTGATTTATACGTTTTTCGCATACGTCGTACGGTTTTAGCGTTTTAGGTCAAACGGAAACCCAAAAACCCGTAATCTTTTTTTGTAAACTTTAGTTATCGTACACCTCGTATTTATAAGTTAAAAATTTCGTTCACCCCTCCCCCTCTACTCCAAACCCACGCATACACCCACACTTAATTAAATCAAAGAGCATATTTCATCTTTATTTTGAATTTTCAAAAGAAAACAATATCACATGCAAGATAGGGACATTTTGTATTCATCTCCTATACATGATCATGTGACTCTTACACCTCTTTGTCTTGACTCACCCATGGAGGACCACAACTCCACTAAGCATTTTATTTAATTTAGTTAGCTAGTGATCAAGACTTGAACCCCCTCCCCCTTGTGGCTTGTTGCGTCCGAACCCATAACCACGCATACCTTTGATGTGTGTTGGTCACCTAGACCCTTGATGCCATGGTTCACACAATATTCTACACCCTAAAACCCTAGTTCCTCCAATAAATACCATGTTATAACACATACTAGGTCATTTTTCATTTCCGAGCCTCATCAAAAGTCTCTCATCTCTCTTTCTCTCTTTCTTGCTCACGGCACAAAACAAACACCCTCTTAGGGTTTATTTTTCTTGATCAAGTCTTATATATATCCTTAGTGTTTGTGTTATTTTCAAAAAGAAACTAGTGGGTTTATAAACTAATAAAGTTTTCATGTGTTCTTGATATTATTACTTTGATATTGGAAAGGATGAGTGAACTTGTGGGTTGCAACAAAGAGGATGATGGAACTAGAATAGATTCAAGTGTGGTTTTTGATTGAATGGATTTGTAGTTAACGGGTTTAAGTTAGTATAGGCATTATTGTGAAGTTTGGATGGATTTTTGGGAGCATTTGTGAAAAATATATTTGCTGATCCGGTTTTGTTTTTAGGATTTGGGAGACTTAAAATGTTTTCATTAGGCAAGAAGGTAGTTTTTAGAGAGCTTGTTTCGAATAGATAGATTTTCATATATCGCACACTAAAAGCGAATTTAAAACGGCCGAGTTATGACGAAATAAATTTTGGAACACTTTTTGGAAAAATACTTATTTAAGGTGCTGATTGGAAATTAAAAAGAGGTTTTCGGACACTTTTGGACATATTTGAGCTTTTAAAACATTGGCGAAACGTATATAGACACTACTATATTAAGTAGAAACTTTAGAAACGTCACACATATATTGTCGGGATTTCTAAAACGGGAAACTTCTAAAACTAGTAACTTTTGATAGTCATTAGCGAGATGGAATTGGAAGTTAGGCGTTTAGGTTCAAGTAGCGCGTTCTAGGTAAATGGAATCATCAGATATAAGGGGAAGGTATTAACGTTCCAAAACTTAAAACTTTTCTAAAATAGTAACTTTCCAAAAATAGAAACTTTTCGTATAACATGGTGTAACGTAACTATAAACCTTACACTTTCATAATAATACATTTTACTATGTAAACTAAAGCGCAAACACTTATGGATGTCTATTTTTCTTACAAGCGTATTATCTGATGTTTCATATTTATTTCTCGTTTCTAAAGTGCGTCTATTAATTAGGTCGCGGTTAGAGTTGTTCATTATCATTTTTCACTTTGTTGAATATCTTGCTCACTACTTGCTTAAGGTGACTTCATAGCCTCACGTTTTTTAATAATTTGCTTTACTATTTAGGGTAAGAAACATTGCTTGCTTTTAAACATTGGACACAAATGCTTTACATTTTTTCTAATCTTGTTTACGTTTTGCCTAAGTAATAGTGAAAATTGTATGCCCGAGTTATCATGAACTATTAGTTACTTATGATCAATTGGATTGGTAAGTTAGCGTGAGTGTTGTAAATAGATCTATTGGGACTAATAATCCCCGTCCGTGTAAGTAGCTCTTACATGATCAACGGACGTATACCATGTCGAGTGATACGGTGAAGCGCTATGTTGGCACCCGTCAGGGCAAGTTATTAAGCATTTTGCATGCTTCCATTACATTTAGCCTCGGTGTAATGAGCTTAGTGCAACGTAAATTCCTTTTTATGTGATATTGTATCTGTTATAATAGTCACCTACGTTTTGCAATATTTGTGGTCCATTCTTATACCAAATTCAAACATATGAATTCACCAACTTTATGTTGACGTTTTAGCATGTTTCTCTCAAGTGCTTAGCTGTAGATGTCTTTGTTTGCTATATTGGGTCGCCTTGCATTGGACCAATTTTTAAGAACTATTATTATCTATTTTAACATCGTTGTTAATTTTTAAAACTTTTATTCGCTTCCGCATATTATCTATGAACCTATGTAAAACTTTAACTATTTTCATTTAATGCAACGATGTTGGATTTCTAAACGTACCCTTAGAGGTCGTTCTTTGTATCTTGTGTGATGTAAATTATGACGTCACGCCCCCGGACACGTGTTTCCGTCCAGGCCCCGTTTGGGGATGTGACAAAATTAATCGATTTGCAGCCATGGCGAGGCAAATCAATACATTTGCAGCCATGGCGAGGCAAATGATTAGATTTGGCGAGGAAAATGATTAGATTTGCAGCAATGGGTCGTGGAACAATATGGTTTGCTTATGCTTATATTTTCATTGTTTGAAATAGAAAGGTTCTTGAAATCTGCCTTTTCTCCTTAACTGCCTCAGTTTCGGTGATCTCTTCGTTGCCGCAATTCATGGTGTGTGACGCTACTGATCGTTCTTTGCCTATGATCACTTTGAATGTGTGATTAAAGTGAACAAAGAAAATGCAAATGTTAACCTATGATGATGATATTTTAGCACATATGATGCTTATAAAGTTATTTTAGCTTTATTCATGGCTATGAAGATAACTACAATAGTTTGCTGCATCGTGGTGGGTGAAATCAACCCGTATCTTGGCGAGGTAGCACGACATCGTGTTTGCAGCCATGTCGGGTTGGATACTGTTTTATCCCAGGTTGCATTAATTGTTTCTGACCTACGCCCGACCAGCTATTTAATGCGTCCGACCCGTTATTTAATTAAATGCTGGCCCGACCCATGCTTCACCCGCTTTCATTTAGTGCGGGTTGCTTTTTGGGGGCTTATGGGGTTGGTTTGTTGATGTTATGCCTTATTTATAAGACATTGTCTGAAGATGGTTGGATTAGATTTTTTTCCAGCTTATGAGCTTTTTTTGGTAAAGCGGGTAAGTTTTATTTATTGGGCGTGCGGGGTTCCTTAGCGAGGCAATACCATGAGAATTAGGTTTGCAGCCATGGTGCTACGTATCCTTTTATCATGGGGGGGGGAGGAAATCGACCCGTGTTGATCCCAACTTAAGATTGATTCCTTAGCTTGTAAAGGTTAAGTTACTTTGGATAGATCCAAAACAACTATGGTAGAAACTTTGTGAATAATAAAGAGTATGCGGAATCTACTCTTTAATACTTAGAAGAAAATTAATGAAATAATAAACTGTATGAACAATGATATTACTGAAAAACTCAAATATTATTATTATCAATAATACAAGTACTCTGTGTAGTACTAGTGTTTACAATCTTGAAGCTATATATCAAAACATATATCTAACATCATAACCTAAGATCTCCTTTTATACACTAAAGAGTCCTTTACAAGATAACTACAATTCTTCTATAATTCTAATCTTATAAGAATATTAGAAACTTTGTAAAGGTTAAGGTACTTTGGATAGATCCAAAACAACTATGATAGAAACTTTATGAATAATAAAGAGTATGCGGAATCTACTCTTTAATACTTAGAAGAATATTAATAAAACAGTAAACTGTATGAACAATGATATTACTG